>JAQPPZ010004524.1:0-166633 GCA_028583015.1 Wollemia nobilis | reverse complement strand
TTTATAATCACCTTCTTAGAGGTTGTTTATATTTTTTTAATAGGCAGGCTTAAACCCCCGTGTAGTGACACCATTGTTTCTTAAAATATTCATGAATAGGTAGTCCATTTACCTTAGCTACTGCAACCTCCACACTGTGCCTTAGCTACTACAACCTCCACACTATATGCACAACCTTCACACCACACCTTAGCTACTTTAACCTCCACATCGCATGCACAACCTCCACACCATGCC
This sequence comes from Wollemia nobilis, assembly GCA_028583015.1. NCBI lineage: Eukaryota > Viridiplantae > Streptophyta > Pinopsida > Araucariales > Araucariaceae > Wollemia > Wollemia nobilis. The sequence goes on along the minus strand of JAQPPZ010004524.1, from coordinate 166,396 downwards.
TTAGCTACTGCAACCTCCATATCACATGTATAACCTCCACATCGCTTGAACCAAGCCTCATCTCATCTATCATACTAGAGCTCCTGGAGTTTGATTCATGTTGTTCATTTTTTAGTTAGGGTTTGCCCTGAAATTTCTCTGAAACTTTTGCTAATTTACCCAAAATGGCAAGAGATGAGGGTCGAAGTAGAATTTGAAGGTACAAAATGGGGTATGAATATGAATTTAATATTGGAAGAGATGAGGTTAGTTAGGTTTAGTAAATTTTACATTATTTTAAGTATTTTTGCAATTATGGTTGGGAGTTTTTTTAGTTTGAAATGTTGTGTTTACGGATGAGATTTGTAAATTTTAAACCCTAATTTAAACCCTATATTAAAATTTAAACCCTAATTTAGGCCACTTGTTATGGGGGCATTTGAGGGAGTAGATTTTTCCTTTGAAGAAATTGTTTTGAGGGAAATTTTGGTGTACCATACATAGAACCCAATAGCCTCAGACAAGCCAAAGAGAACCCTAGTAATTTGATTCATTCTCACTTCTTTAAAATCACAAGTGCAGATGTTTACAGATCAAATTTATTGAATGTTTCTCAGTTTGGTGCTTCCCCATTCAAATTATAATGCAATTACCTAGGATTTTTATTTACATTGTGTAGAAAGGCTTAAAGAGTGTATATCTAAAGCTATTGCAACATGATAATCAAATTTTAAAGAAATAACATGTATGAAACAAAATTTACAAGAAAGAGTACCTCCTTTGTATAAATAAATGGTGAAATTCAATTACATATCCATCTCTCTTAGAGATACCAAATTTGATACAATGTTTACAAGTGTGGTAGCCCCTAAATGGGGGTGATATACTCTAAGTGCTCTTTAGGTCTCCACCAAATTTGCATGAGGGCTTACTAGGATACCTCCTTCTCCATTGTCAAGAGAAATGATGTTGAATAGTGCTTTGAATATTGGAAGGATTTGTCACCTGTGTACAAGAAACAACAAAACACATCAAAAGCATATGCAACCTCTCATGATGAGGCTATTATCCAAGAAATGCAAGAAATGAAGTAAACATGTAAATAAAACATGAATATATGTAAATATGCTTAATATATTGACAAATCAGCACAAAGCATGGCTTGAAACATGTATAGAAAGCTAATATTGCATATAATATGAAGTATTAAGCATAAAAGAAGTTAATCTATGAAATATTATGAAAGAAAGCATGTATGACATAAATGAAGGTAAATATACCTATGATGTTGCTAATTAATCATAGAAATGCCTGCAATAAGACTGATCTATGCTAGATTAACCTAAATATATATTAATAAAAGTTAATATATGGCTAAAATAGAGAAATGAAGGCATCAAATCCTAACCGCGTGTGCTCAGAATAGTCAACTCTGTTAGCTATGGTTGATATATGAAATTAAGCCTATGGGTTGCTATTGACAACAACAACCATGGGCAAAGTATATTTTCTCTTAAAACCAGGGCTAAGAATGCTCAAATCCTCCATGTGATTGATGGTCAAGGGTTGCCTTTGTGTCTAGACACAGATTTACGATTGATTTTACTCAAATTCATATTGGATTGGTGTGGAATGGTAAGGTTTGCTTCTTAATCCTTTGGAAGCTCCATTGTTGTAAAGGTAGGTGTCAAACTAGAATTGGGTAGCATCTCCATACTCTTCAAAGGTTGCAATTGGCTCTCCAGTTTGGTAGGGCTTTGCTACAATGAAATTCAGGATTCTAATTACCTCTTTGAGGGGTCTATAAGTAGACTCCCTAAATCCCAATTATGGATTCTCAAGGAAGCTAAGATCAAGGATTTTTTGTCTTGAGCAGTTGGGAGGAAACATCTAGAAGCTTCCTCACCCAAAACTACTTGATATTAGTTACAACTTGGTATTTATAATCGATTTTGCTTAGATTTGGTAGTCTGAGTTTGTTATAGGGCTAGTCGATGTTGCTTAGTATGGCTAGGACCCTAGCCACTATTGTTAACCATGACTGAGATCTTATCTACTGATGTCATCAGTGGCTAAGGTTGAATAGGCCTAAGATACCTAAAATGAGTGATTAGAATCACTACTTATCCTTGGTAAGGTTCAAGTTCATTCATATAGTCTGCAAAGGTACCCATATGAGTAGTCTTCTAAACATGACATATTTTAGGTGTCTATAGATGCCCCTTTATAGATGCATTGTGGGAAAACACTACGCTGAGCAAGAATAGATCACCTAAAACCATGTTGTAAGTTGATTGATGATCATTGATCTAATCAACATTAGATACCCCAATCCTAAAAAGGATGCACATATTATAATCATTTCTTCCAACGGGATGGAAGGCTTAACTTGAGAAAACATTTGGAAGGTCTCTACATGAAATCATAACTGAATAACCGAATAACAAATTGCCAAAATTTTAATTTGCTATGTTTATTTTTTTCCAGTAGAAGGGTAAGCTTGTGATAGTTTTTAGCAATGATAAGTAAGACGAATGCAATTTACATGATCGAGTTATACTTTGTTGATTTTGATTATGAATTTTATATTATGTCTATCCCCTCAAGCGATGAGTCGATGAGGAAAAGATAAGTGATTATAGCGATGAATCACTTGACCAAGATGAATAATTTGGATGATTCAAGACTTTAGCATTTTGTTATATGGCAAGTCCTACTACAGTTGTGATTTCAACCATTGCTAGCAATTGTACATATCTATCCCATGGAGCAATCCAATCACAATGGCTTTTTTAGGGAATTAAGATGATAGTAATTCCATTTAAGATTATGGTGAATAACTATTTTTGATTATCTGCTAAAACTATTATAGAAGAAATGAAATGAATACCTCGTTCTTGTGGGGCAGTATGATTGCAATGACCTTATTTGAGTTGAAAGTGAAGACATTTCAATTCAACAATGACTAATTTACCCCAAATGGCCTTATGGTAATTTAATCATCTTTCTATATTGCATGGAGCACAATTCGCTACAATAACCAAGTGTATAGAATAAATAACTAAATACGAGGTATATTTGAAATTTATGATTTATTGATTTTTTGTGTTAATTTTGCAATTTTTGGGAATTTTGGACTAGTAGATATTTATTATTATCCATTTTGAAGCTCCTTACAATGAGAATTTTGGAGTATTTATTGCTACTTGCTAGTCGTGGTTGACAACCACAATTAGTTTTTGTAATTTCCTTAGCCGTGACTGATAATTGCAACTAGGGTTACCCTAATATCTACCCGTGGCTACCAAGAATAGCTGAGGCTCAAGTGAAAAATATAAAAGTAAAATTAGGGTTTTTACTATTCATTATTTCTAGTTGGTAGAAAGTGAGAGTGAGAGCTCTAAGGGGAGAGGAAGAGTATTTGACATGAAATGATTTCAAACCCACTACCTACCACCATGGCGGACCAACCTGAGGCCTCTACTAGTGGTAGAGCTAGAGCTCCTAAGGTAGAATCTCTATATCTCCTTTGTGATTTGAATGTTTAAAATAAACTTCATTAATTAATGGCTTTAAATAAACCTTGGTAAACTATGAGTAGCAACCCTCACCTTAGGTTATATTTAGTTGTAGGATAGCTTAGGGGGTGGGTTTACATTTTTGGGTAATTTTTAGGTGGTAAATGACCTCGAAAGGGATCATTATCGTAGTCACAGTTGGCAGTCGTGGCTAGTATAACATCAATGGTAAAAAATAATCATTAACGGTAGCCGCAATTGACAACTATGGTTACGATAGTAGCTACTATTGTTAAAAGTGGCTAAGGAACTTTAGCCCAATTTTTTAATTTTTTTTAACTTGATTTTTTTAATGTTTTAACTTTTGAAGGTTGATTTTTTGAATTTTTTGATTTAGAACTTGATTCTTTTGAATGTTTTGACTTTTGAAGGTTTATTTTTTGAATTTTTTGATTTGGAACTTGATTCTTTTAATGTTTTTTATTTTTGAGGTTGAATTTTTGAATTTTTTGATTTATTATGCATCTGGTTATCTTCCCTTTAGACTTTGACTGTGTGAGCGCAGGAGCCTAACTTACTGTGTGAGATGCTATCCTATTTGACCAATGTTGACCTAGACTGGTTTGAGGTCATAGGCCTAGGATATGTACTTAGACTACCAACCATTAGGATATATCAGGCTTTCATTACTACATTAGCTCATCACTAGGATGCAAGGTTTAACACTTTTCATCTTCCTACTAGGGATATGATGGTGACATTGGAGGATGTCTACCATATATACAAGATATTGATATATGTGCAGGAGACCACCTCTTCGGTTACCACAGTGAAGACCACAATATTTCAAAGGATTGTTGGCGATAAGGGCGAGGAGGTGCTAGGAGACATAGATCATGATGGAGTGCTAGTGGATCATTGGTACAGGGCCAATGTATTATCACGGTGCCAAGTTATTTTAATGCACATAATTTGCAATGTGATTTTTTTGGACACATCAGGAGTGAGGTTCTCTTGGAACCTCTTGGCTACTGTGCAAGATTTACTTGGGAGCACCACGAATGAGCCACTCATCCTAGCATGGGGGAGCGCCCTCTTGGTGCAGCTATATGATGAGATCTATCACATCACACAATGAGGACGAGTGGGAGTACATTGCATCCTGTTGCTATAGATATGGGCCTAGGAGCAATTTAGCATAGACCACCTAGGAGGATTACCCTTAGGGATCACCTCATTAGCACTAGTGACTCAATTCTATGGGGCTTGTTGTCCATGGGAGTCAGATACCTATCAAAGTAGATCTCATGTGAGGGATTTGAAGTACTATATGAATATAATCATAGGGCTACAGGCTAACCAGATTGTATGACACCCTTAATTGGACAACCTAGCATGGGAGGAGACCAGATGCTACCTGATATGGGCTAGGTGAGACTACTGGGTGATTGGGCATAAGCCCAAGGTGCGATATTTCTTCCACTTATCTCGGGTTACCAAACAATTTAGGCTCCTATAGGATATACCAGAGGATCCAGTCCTCTACCACTACCTTAAGGTGGAGATACAACTTGCATGACCACAGGTCATGGCTTTGATCAAGGAGGATGACACCATAGAGTATACAAGGGCATCGAATGCCAAGATGACACCAGACTATGATGCATGGTGGACTACCAAATTATGGTAGGGTGGTGGTCCTCTAGGTAGATCTAGGTATGGTGAGGCTAATGAGGCAACATTCAATGACCCACATGGGCGAAGAGTGTGCTAGAGGACAGAGGGTGAATGTGATCATGTGGTCGCATAGGAGGAGTCACTAGAGGAGGGCAAGGATGAGCCAAATGATGAGGTGTCACAACTATGGGCCCAAGTACATAGTATATAGATATATTTGTAGATAGCTCAATGATAGATTCTAGAGAGGTACATCTCTCTAGCTAAAGTATAGGCTTAGCTAAGTGTAATACAAATGTAGCTGAATGCAATATAGACTTAGTTATGGGTCTATGAGGAGGAGAGGAATGCTCTCCAGGCATAGGTTGACTCAGCCACAAATAAGATAGAGAAGATCATCGAATAGCAGGATCTTCTATAGGTATAGTTAGATTTGAGGACTATTGAGAGAGAAACTCTCAGGGTCATGGCAGGGATTCCTTCTACTCCACAAACTACTAAACCTACTCAAGTAGCTTTGAGACCAGTATTTTTAGACTCAAATACAGATATTAGATGTATACGAGGCATTATGGCAAATGATACACCTCAACACACGAGATTTTGCATATATCACAACTCTAGAGGCTGATATTAGGCTATGTGGGGGTACATTCTCAGGTAGATCCATATTAGGGGGCTCCCACTAGAGTAGGTAGAGTGAGTCAGGGTAGTCACCAGTGCGGCCCAATCACAGGTCAAGGGTCTGATCAGAATGATTAGTAAGCACTAGATCCATGAAGCCTCATAGAGAGGGAACTGAGGGAGGAGGCGACTTAGGGGGTGCATGCCATTCATGATATAACATGATCTCACTGTATCATTTTTGAGCGTAAGGTTTGAGGATGTACACTATTGTAGCCCATGGTTATTTTGTACCCCTATGTACTTATGACACTTTACACACATGTATATGATATTATAGTTTATTATGGCTCATTATGTGTATGATTTTATTGTTTTATATTTATGTGATGTACATGGATGCAATGCTTATTTGAGATTTTTCATTATTCTATATGGATGTGATGTACTAATTACATGTACTAGCTAGATGCTATATGTATTGTTAGATGATATGATCTAGTTGTATAGATGCATTATGATGATGGATGTATAGATGGATATAATGGTGAATGTTAAATGCATGTTTAATTTATTTCAATTGTTTATGCACTTAATCTATGTGATGTGATGTGATAGGTGATATGTGATGTGATGCATTAATTAAATGAGAAAATGAACTAATGCAACTGAACCTGTATGCTTTAATAACTTAAAACATGAGGTATGAATGTAATATGTGTTTTAAAAAATAATGGACAACACCACAAAATGTATAAAAATCATGAATGAAAATGTTAAATCTTATCATAAGAAATAATCATTTAAGCATCCATATATGAAATAAGATGATGTGAGATGTATGTATTTTCCTTGTGAGCTTATATAGGTTAAGAGATATGCACAAAATAATCAGTGGCCATCTAAATATCATTGCGGATATCTATCTAGTATCTATCCTATTTCATGAACACCCTTTAATAAACAAAAATCTACAAAGAAAATTTGTATGATTTGATGAAATGACTTGTTGCTATGAGGGATTTTTGAGGTTTTCCATGAGAATCAAACACCCTAGTTTATTAATCAAAAGTTGTTTAATGACTATACAAGACTCTTGAAATATAAAATTTTTCATTATGAAGATCAATATATTCATTATCCTTGTGTGCGCAAATGAATATATTAGATGAGACATAAGACTACCTCATTGCTAGGTGGGATTCATTTAGCCCATTATTGAATGAGGATCACCAAATATTCACCATGATCTTAAGTTTGAATGCAGTTGGACTAGACTACTAGGTAATACAGACCACCTAAAGCTAGCTCATTTGTAAATTGCTTAGAACTACCCCAATGCCAGGTGAGATTCATTCAACCCATTACTGTATTAGGGACCACTCAATGGCTTTGAGTACTGACCATCCCAGGGATTCAAGATTTTCACTCTCTTATTTTATTCACATTTATTGGGATACTTGCTCATGCTTAGTGATGAAAATCACTGTTTATTTTACATTTTTTTGATGGGTTTTTTGAGCAAGGGATTTTTCTTTTATTTGATTTGGGGATTTGCTTATTTTGTATGAAAGAAAATGATTTCTTTAGATAGGGGGGAGCTTGTCCTTTTGTCAATTATCAACACTCTATGCCATGCACATCACAAAATGAGCAAGTAAAACATTTCTCTTAAGTTAACCAGGACCACTTTATAGTGTTCATATTTCCTTGTCTAAACTAGGATTGTTAATGTTTAAAAAGTGATGGGATTTTGATATATGCAAGGAACTATCAAAACTAGACCTCATCTCCAAAAGCAAAGATAACTTTCTACAAAATCTAAGAAGATCACTAGGTATGGCAGAATGACCAAAAACCATAGTATATACCTTATAGAAACAAGAGGGGTTGTGTTGAAAAATATAATTACTCACAAGGGTGATGGATGATGATGATATATAGATGCATGATCAAGATAAAAATATGGTGTTATTTGTAGGATTGCAAACACAACCTATCCTAATGCAAGTGCAATGGATGAAGATGCCTAATGCAATGCAATCAAGTGAATGCATGTGTAAAATTAAAATGCATAGTGTAAATGTTTTTTGTATTTTTGATGTTTTGCAATGTTTTTTGGATTTTATTGCTTTTTTATTTATTTGAATTTTGTGTTTTAATTTTTTTTTAAATTTTGGATGTTTATGTATGAAATGCCTTAATATGAAGAATTTTAAGAGGTTCAGGCTCTTCAACACCTTCTAGCGATGTTAGGTGATAAGTACCAAGTCCTATCTTATCTAAGATGATAAATGGACCTAACCAATTGGCTATAAATTTATCTCGTAGGTGGAGCGGTAAGTTTGAGTTCTGTTGATATACTTTTAGCACAAGATCCCCAAATTTCATGTTATCTCTATGGAAAAATTATGTAAGTCTATTGTGGTAGTACTCTATTATCATTGACTATACAATGATAAATGTTTAGATGCTTTTATTTCATGATGAAATTTGTGTATTGATGATGTTTTCAATACTTGTTGTTGATGCAATATGGATGTTTTATTACTTAAAGGATATGGTACTGCTGATATTTTGTGTACTTGTAGGTCTAGGTACTCTCGTTGATGGAATATGCCACTTTCCATTAGGAATGAGGCACGAGAAATAAGAAAAAGGATGATGGATTTAACTGTTTTGTAAAAGACTAATTCTAGTTTTATTGTTTTTCTACATTAACTAAGCTAGAAACTAACAAGAACCACAATAGACTATGTTTAATCAGAGGGGGTAGGTATGTCACATCCCACCCATTAGGAATTTCTAATAGATATTAATTGATCCAAAGGATCAATTAATACTCAAATTTTAATATTAACCTAACCTTACTAATACTACCTAGCATTAATAAGAGGGTCTAATTGATAAATATAGAGGATGGTAAACCCTAATTATCCTATAAAATCCCTAATTAAAACTAATTATACTCTACCAAGTTAATTTGGAGAGTTTTGGAATGCAATTGGGGGATTTTTTAAGGTTTTGGAGAAATTAAATAAGGCTTTTGTGAAAGATTAATTTGTGAATTTATATTTTACAAAAAGTAATTCAGATTTAATTAGACAAATTTAATACAATAATGTTTTCACAAAATTTATCCAATTTTAATTGGACCTAAAAGAGCAATGTCATTATTTAATAATAAAAATATATTTTATTAGTGGATGAACTATTCTTCCTTCCACATGACTGCTTCATAACAATTCTAAGGTTGACCTTGTAAGTTGCCCTAGGAAAGGGGAGGCCCAAAATAAATAAAGTACTCCCACCTTATCCCTTGGAATCTCCTTTTTATTAAAATATTAATTTCACTATTTTGGGTTGACTTCAAAAAGGCACCTTTTAATAATTTAATAATAATCCCACCTTCTTGCTCATGAAGGAAAAAAAGGGAGCTAGAAAAAAATTATAAAAAAAAGGGAGCTGGAAAAAATTATAAAAAAAGGGTGTTAGCTTCTAAAGGAAGCTAAGCAATAGGGGAAGGGAAATCTATATTTGGGGAAAGGAGGGCCTAAGAGGAGGATGGAGGCTAATACAATTTTTGGGTGAAAGGATCAAGAAGGAGGAAGATTTGAAGATTCGATCCACTAGAATGCAAGGTTGGAACTTTCCTTTCTTTTTGATATGCTTTTAAAAGGACTGTTAAGGTTTAATATGGATTGGAAATTCTTTACATGTTGGTAGAATATGTTGATAAAAAATCAGTCCTGGGAATTCATTTTTATTATTATACTATATTAATTCCCTTTGATAGAAAATTATGTTGACCATATTACCTGATGTTTGATTACTCTGGTATACATATATATTTTCTTGAAAACGGTTCTTCTATATGTTGTTTGACTTAACCTCTTGCTTGAATGGCATATAATGTGATCTCTTCCCTTCATAATCGATCCTTTTAACTGATGCTCGATCTTATGTTAATTAAAGAGCATTGAAGCTCTTTTATATTACAAATATAATCATAATAAAATTATCTCCCCTGAAGATGCATATTAGAGATCGATTTCATAGAATCCCTTGTCGTTATTTAAGAGGTACTTTGAATATCTTGTCTAATGTTTTAATATCACTAGACTATGTATTTTATTAACATAGCTTACATCGATGGTTTGATCCCCTATCTAGTCTACCAATGTCACTTCTCGATCTCTCGATCTGACCACCATCATTGAATTTTGTTCTTGGAGATAAAATTGTACCTCTCTTTAGTTGAATCATTGATTCATTACCCCTATATTTTTAAGTATCTCAAAGATGTCATTCAATGTCCCATTTGTAGACCACTATAATGAAAATATCATGAAATTTACTATACTCTCTATTCCATGTCACCCTCGATATTTACTTGGCATTTACACCCTAATATGATTTAGGATGTCTTCATTTGTCGAAACCCTTTTAGAGTATGGGAGAAATGATGCACATAGGGAACTATTTTATGAAACCAACCTGAGCACCTTGATTCAGACATGGTTACCTCTATTACAGATGATATATGACATCTTCCTCCATGATATACTTAGGTGCACCAAGATATTAAGATGATTACTTTACCATACCTATTATTGATGTTCGTAGTATGGTTTTTAGTTATCGCTTGTGTGAATTTAGGGTTCTCTAGAATTGACCCTTGAGCGGTCGAGGCACTGTATAGTGCTCGATGCCATTTAGGTACAAGGCTTCACAAAAGCCTTCCATGAGCATTATCCCACATGGAATATGCTCGGGCCATCAAATATTTTAAAGGTCCCATGAACGTGCCCATGCATAGCCAATAGCTTGATCCAACTTCTTTGTGTGTTGCATCTGACTGATGACGGTGATCTGTTTCCTGCTTGTCTGATGGTCCCCTTCATGCCACGTATTGAACCAGTCTGACAAAGATGGTGCAAACCCTGTGCATCAAGTGGTCCCCATATCATGTCAGGTTATCATTAATAAGAAGATGGGTGTGCTGGAAAGCCTTCACTGATAGTTTGAATCCTTCCAGCTATTGGCAATTACTAAAAATTGTGATTGTAACCAATTCATCTATGTAACTAAAAAAAATACCATTGAATAGGTACAATGGCCATTTAACCTTTATATTCTAAAAAATAAAGTTACATAGTCATTTATGGTTGTTTGGTTAATTAAGAATTAGACCTTCCATTTGGATTTTATAGAGGGGATAAATTTTTTAATTTAATTTATTGAAAGGGATTTAAAGCCAAGAATTTGAATAGTCAAGGGATTTTTAACTCTGACTTCATGAATGCATATGGGGGAATAACTATAGTATTTAAATCCAATTTATATTTTAATTTTTTAATGTGATGGATATCTATAGATGATGCTAAATGGGGTGAAAGTTGGTAGAAATCTCATAGTAAACCTAGTTACAAATATGTAGTAAAATGATAAATATTTGTAGATTGACCCTTTTTATAAATCTTGTTAAGATATTGAGTAAAATAGGTTTACATATAATGGTAATTAGAAACACTCTTTTAGGAAGAGTGTAGTTAAGGAAAGAATGAGTGTGGGACTCATTATTTGGGGAAATTATGGGGTTACTCACTATGTTCAATCATACAATTAATGATCCTATATGATCCTTTATCAATTTATGATTTCTAGGGTTTACAAACTGGTGAAATCAATATGATTTCGATGTTTTAAGAATATAATAGTTGAGAGGGGTTTGAACCCTCTCCAATCATTAAATCTAAAATAAATAGTTAAGGAAAGACTAAAAAGAGGTTATAATCTTGGTTTAGCATATAAGTATAGATTATAAGGAATAGTTATTACCTTAATTGAATTAGGGTTATTAACATGGTGGTGATAATAATGGATGGAAGATCCATTCCTGAGGAAATTATAAGATTTCCTCTTCATAAACTTAGTAAGGTTACTTAGAAAATGAAGGATTGAATGTGTTTCGATCCTAGAGAATGAATATGGAATTCATTCTCGAGGGAATTTATGGGGTTTCCTCTTTGATAATTGATGAAATTTCTCCTTAATATGAATCCGATGATCATTTATAAACATGTAGATATAAGAATTTGTGAGATTCTTATGTATTGTATTGATGGCTTAGAGAAAGGAAATGTGAAATTTCCTTATTTGCATCATGATTTAAAAAAGGAATGAATTGATTCCTTTAATTGTATAATTGATTTAGAAAAAGTATCCATAGGATACCTTTGTATATTTATATTTATGACATCTTAAGTTTATGAAATGAGAGGAAAATCATATTTTGGACACTGGATTTATTTCTCGTGAGGGTTCCCAGGATATATACTATGTACCTCTATTTTATGGTTTGCAATTGATGTTATACATGGATGTTAGATGTACTTTCTACTTTGATGTTAATTATATAGATCGTGGATGTTGCATGAGATGGAATTTAAATATTATTTACTTTATAATGAGATGGTCCCTTTACATAAGATATATATGTTGCATGATTTTGTTAACAAGCAATGCTCCATAAGTAAAATTAGTTTACATTTGCACTTGAGGTTTATTAGAGCTAGTAATGGATGTTGCACTTGCTTTTCCAATGAATGGCTCTTTAAAATGATGCTATGGTTTATGCTTTGATTCAAGTCTTGAAGAGAGTAAAGCAATATTTATGTATTGTTTAAACTACATGCATGGTATTTCACTGTAAATGAATTGAATGCTAAATCAAATAGGAAGTAAGATGTAAGGTTGGATAGGAGTTGGTCACTCCTATCATGAGAGTTGACACTGACCATATTGTAATTCTCTCAATTACTTGCTATCTTGATTGATGTTGGTTCAAATATACTTGAATGTGAATTTTACATTAATGATAGACATGTTATGTTCAAAAATCTATCTCGAGTTGGATTGGTAATTTGGGGTTGTTACAAGGACTATGGCTTCAAAAACCTACTCTACATAGGATGGTTATTCATATCTTTAGTCAACCTTGTAGTTCTCTTAGGTGTAAGCACAATTGATATCTCTTTAAGGTTGTACACACCAACAATTACAATAGGTTGAGACAAGATCATCTCATTGATCTTATGTTTGTGAAATACACTCTTAGGCTTTGTACAAGACCAGTGGAGGCTAGTGAATCATATGATACAAATCAATTGGATTAGCTAGATCCATTATTTGATTTGATTACCATGAGTTTTGTGGATCTTGATTTTATTGTAGACGCCAATGAGGCACTTGAGGAGTAAGCAAAATATTTAAGAGCATTGGAGATATTAGACCATGATAATATTGTTCTGAGCTTTAACTCACCCACTTTAGAGCCAAAGTGAACCATCAAGTGCAAGGGTAAGAAAGGGAAAATAAAAAGTAATTTGAAGTGCTTTAATTTAAAATATTACATTTTTGTTGTATTTACATTGGGTTGAATTGTTATTCATAAATTGTATTGTACTCTTTTTATAATATATATATAAAAACAACTTTTTGGCTCTCAATTTTTTTATTTTTTTATTAAAAAATTCTTTAGTTTATTAACCAATTTTCTTGAGTTGTTGACAAAACATCCAAAATTAGGCTGCCATTTTTTTTAGTTACAATTTTTAAAACTATGCTATAGATCAACATAAAAACTTTCAAATTTTCTACTATTAATTATATGGGTTTGATAGTTTGTCAATTATGAATGTATAATTTGCTAAGGTTTGAACCTAATTTTCCTTCTTGAAATTCAAAGTTAAATTGTTTTAAGCTCATACCATTTATAATATTTTGAAGCTCATTAGCTATTTTTTTTTATTTGGTTAATGTGAGAAACCCCTATGAATAACACTTAGGGATGAGAATTCTCATCCTAGCCATGATCCCTCATAAGGCCAAAAGCTAAACTTATCAATAGAGGCTAGGTGGATTGGTAAGTTTTAACATTTACCAAGAAGAGACCTAGATTCAATCATTGGGAGCATGCTTGTTTGCAAAGGTAGTAATTTGACCTGAATTCACTGAGTGCATGCTAGCCCAACAACATTACCAATCCTAAGTGACTAGTGGTCCATTTCATGTCGAATTAAACAACAACGAGGTGGAATAGGGGTTATAGGGGGCAGCCCTAAGATTAACACACAACCATGAAATAGGGGTTACAGGGGGCAGCCCCAAGATTAACACACAACCACATACACGATGCAGTTTGTTTGAACCTTGAAGCTCTAAAATAAGAGATGAAGAACCAAACGACTAACCATTGCACTTTACCCCCAAGACACAGCTCATTAGCTATTAATGTTAGAAAGAAAAAAAAAAAAACAACAAAAATTTAATCATCACATTTCATAAATAAATATTAACTCAAATTTAAAGTTAATTATTGATATTAAATCAAAATGAAAGAAATCCATCAACAAAGTTTGTATATAAAACTATAAAATAATAAAAGTGATTATAATTAAGTTAATAAATTTAAAAATACAAATTAAAATTATTAATTTACAATTTTTTCACTAATAAAACTACTTTATTAATATTATTTTTTATATTAAAAATTTATTATTATTATTTAATTTTTACAAATACCACACAGCCTCAAAGAAATCTAATTTATTATGAAAACCCAACAGATGATAGGCATAGCAAATCAATGAAGGCCTCTACTGTATGTTACGTTGATTTATGTATCTTAATGACTTTACGAAATTATATAAATCCTGTTATGTAACTTTTTGTTAATTTTTAATTAATAATTAATATATATATTTTAAAAAGTAATATTTTTGGGATTGAACTTGCATCTGTAAATAACATCTTTAAAGAAAACCGATTTTACTCTAAAGCCTGGTTTGTCTGGAAAACCTTTGGCAGGATGCTTCGGCAGCAGAATATTGCTGATTAGGGAAAATATATATATCCGGTAGAATTTTATTTTATCAGTGACATTATTTAAAGAATTTTTTGGGTTGGCAATAGGCATCTTATAAAGAAGAAAAACAATGATTATGATGGATTGTGATGTATGTCGAAATATATTTAGAGAAAAGAAGAACAACCTCTTTTGATAGTTGTAATTCCGGAAAGGTTTCTATTCGGGCCCAACTCATGTGGGCACCATGGAATGAATTTTAATCACATGTCCTCCATTTCTCCCTTCCATCTCCTTTATTCCTTGCGTTCTCTGTTCAATATGCAACTTGTTCCCTATTTGACGGATCAGTCAAAGCCAGCGGAATTATAAACCAGTAAAGATGATTAATTTGGATTTTGGCATATACCTTAATATCTTGTATGATCATGATGGAAGTCGTCAAATGAAAAACTTAGGCAATGTTTTTGTGGAACAATTAGTAGTAAGGCCTTGGACATCCTTTTCAAGAAACTTAAGTTTAAAGAATTATATATGTGAATTTGTTAAAAAAACAATATTTAAGGTAGTAAATCCTTTTTTTTCATGTAAGTTGGTTACATTCATAGTATTTTAGTAATTGTTTAGTTAAAATCGGAGGGCTACTGCTTACAACAAGTTTATATCACTTTATTATGTTTATTGTGGGTATTTAAAAATTTGCAAGTACTACCTTTGCAAACAGGCATGCCTCCAAGATGTGACCCTAAGTCTCTTCTGAGTAAATACTTAACCAGTCTTTACTTTTTGAATCAGCCTATGTAGACCACTTTATTTTTTTATGAACCTCAAGATTAGAGTACTCCAAAGTTTAACCTGTCTCTTCTAAATAATGCCTAACCAAACCAATTCCATCTATTAATATTACTCGGAATTTGCTTTCTGGTGGGTCTGAGATTTTGGATGTTAATAACGCTTTGGAATAATTTTTTTTTTTTTGGTCATAACTTGCTTTGCTCAAGTGAAGATGTCTCGTCATATTTTGGGTCCCGGATTTAGTGCAGAGTGGAATATAATAACACTTTAAAGATGTTGCAGCACAATCCAGAGTGGGGGCATCTTTCGATTCTTACTTGGAGCGCTAACCTTCCTTTCTGCAGCTCAGTGGAAATGAGAATCAAACGCTCAACGCTTAACTGACATCTATAAATTTGAAGCCTGCAAATCGACCATTACCTGTGCTGTCTGAGTCTTGTGTAGAGCAATGACCTCTCTATCTGTTGTATAGTGCAGTTCTTGTTTTTGGGTGTTCACTTTGTCTGGCATCATGTTGTTCGTTGTCCTCGATGTTTGGGTTTTGCCCTTTCTCTTGTCAAAAATCTGGCATTTGTTGATCCCCAATACCTACTGGTCAACAACACTCTTTGCCGGAGGAGTGATATATCGATGGAAGAGTCAGTTATTGCCTTTGGTGTGGTGGATGACACACATCTCGGCTGATTGGGTAGCCATGTATGCCGTGGCTGCTATACTGCATTCCCCAAAGATTGAGATGTTTTCTGCTGTGTGGGCTTCTCTCTTGTTCATGCATTTGGAAGGTCCGGACACTATAAAAGATAATGAAATCTGGCCAAGGCATGGGGTCACAATGCTCTATAACCACGTTGGGGCGGCCGCATATGTGATCTACACATATGCAGTGGAACTGTGGAAGGTGCTGGCAATGGCGGAGGAGAAGGGTGGTATTTGTTGGCAGCGGCGGTGCTGGTGTTCCTTGTGGGCTTCTGCAAGTATCTATGAAGCATAAGAATCAGATATGGAAGGAGTCTGATGCAGATGAATATGAATGGAATTATATTGTGAGTGGAGAAGATAAATTCTATGATGAGTTTATAAGTAGAGGTAACGAATTTGAATAGTCCACTTGGTGAATACCCCTATTTCCCTCAACTTTGTTTTGGATCATTCAAATTCGTTACCTTTACTCATAAACTCATCATAGAATTCATCGTCTCCACTCACAATGTAATTCCATTCATATTAATCTGCATCACACTCCTTCCGTATCTGATACTCATGATTTATAAATATATGGATGGGGAGAGCAGAACTTACAATTTCAGACGAGGGCATTTGTTCTCTCTGCATATTTCCCGAAGCCCACAACGAACACCAGCGCCGCCGGGGCCAACAAATACCATCCTTCTCCGCCATTGCCAGCACCTTCCACTGCATGTGTGTAGATCACATATGCAGCCTCCCCAACGTGGTAGAGCATTGTGACCCCCTGCCTTTGCCACACTTCATTATCTTGCATTAAGTAAGCAGTGATAGTGTCCGGACCTCCCAAATGCATTAGCAACAGAGGAGCCCACACAGCATTAAACATCTTAGTTTCTGGGAAAGTATAGCACCCACGGCATACATAAAATTTATGTGTCTTATGGACTCAATAAATCAGTGAAGACTTCACACAGCATTATATATTTCAATCTTTGGGAAAGTTTAGCTCGTACCGCATGCATGGATTTATGTGTCTCATGATTCATTAAATTAGTAAAGATATTTATCTTAATGATAATATTAATTTAAGTTTAATGATTTAATATAAATTATTTGAATTTTTTTCAATAGCTTCGAGCTTTGTAGATAGTCTTTTGTAAAGTGGATCTAATTGTTTGGGAAGGGCGGCAATATAAACTATAAACCGTGGTTTGTCTGAAAAACGAATGCTTCGCCAGCAGAATAGTGCTGATTGATATTTATATCCGGTAGCTTTGCTTCAGTGGATATATTATGTCATTCTTCAAAGAATTAAGGGTTGACAATAGGCAATTTATAAAGAAGAAAACCAATGATCAGAATATGATGCACGGATTGTAATGTGTTGTGAATTTTTTTTAAAGAAGAGAACCACGCCATTTGATAGTTGTAATATCAAGAAAGGTTTCTATTCATTTAGGCAACCTGAAATGAATTTTAATCATTTGTCGATTTCTCCCTTACATCCTTCTTTATTCTTTGCGTTCTACGTGTAATATGCAACTTGTTCATTATACATGGACATTCAATCTGTTCTGTTGACATCAATAAATGTTTATCTATATATTATATTATATTTATTATTTATATTTTTTTATTATTAAGAGTATACTTTTAATATAAAGATTGGTGTATTTAAAATCTATTATATTGAATAACAGGTTACTTATAGGAAATTGTAGTGGTTCTCAAATTTACCAATATGAAAGTGTAGTGATCCATCTATCTTTTAAAAGATATAAAAATTGTATATTAAATGAAAATTACGACATGCGACTTGTTTTTTGTGTTTGTTTTTGTTAGCCTTTGATGATGTATGTTAAGAGAAAATGCAATTACGCGATATAAAATATGTAGAAATTTGAATGAATTTGAATTTTGTATTAATGTCCATCGATGACCAAAAGAGGTCAATAGGACTATAAAGTAGGACATATACAAAGCAACGAGAGTGTCTAATGCAACTCCAGAGAAAATAAAGTAAGAAAAATAGTAAACAAGATGACATATGATATATAAGATCTGTGGATCAATGATTACTCCCAACATTCAAGGCTGAAAAGAAGTGAGTGATGTAAGAGTTGGATGTCGTCGTAGATGTTCTTCGTTGGAGGCGATGACGAATTGATCTCGTTGTATCTTTGTGATCACCCTGGTGCTTCCTGTTCGTGGCCTCTAAAGGCTTGAAGAATGAAGTGATAAGTTAGGATCCTCTTATCTTCTACAAATTGTTACTAAGTAGTTCTTTCCTGAGATTGAATAATTCTCGGATAAAAAGGGCAATGCATCTATGATATTCATAATTAATCCAATATTTTAGTGTATGGTTGCCTCTGAATAAGCAATGATATCTACCTCGTATCTCGTAGTAGATAGGACAAGTAAAAATGAAATGCTCCTCGGATTCCACATCAAGACTGCACAATCTGCAAATACGTTGATCTCTAGGGAGGTGATGATCTATATCAATACGCAATTGGTGGGAGCAAACTCGTAGCTGAGCTAGAGGAAACCTGAGGTTGTGTGACATCTGTATCAAGTTATAATTTGGAGTAGTGATCAATCCATGCTCTAGTTGGAGATAAAAGTGAGAGTAATGGAGCAGTTTTGGTGAAAGAGATTCCTTTGGATCAGTCCAAGTAGTTTTTATATATGTTGAGTAAATCTCATCTCGAATATCCTTATTGGAGTATGGTGCATTGATTGATGCTTTAGTAGGAGGAGGTCTCATGATGTCTAGGCCAAGAGATTGAAGTAGAGTAGTAGTCTGAGCATATCAACAATTCCTGACCCCTTGATTTACCAACTGTATCGAGGATTGTAGTGCTAAATATGGATATCTTCTCATGTCTGGCATATAGTGAAATCTACGTAGTAAAGAAACAACAAAAAATATTGCTGATGTAAGCAATGGACAAGCACCAAACTCATCTAGAATGATGGTATGTGGAATAGTTCTTTTGGAACGAATGAACTTTGACAACATTGAGATGAGGACCCTTTCAATACGAGACCAACCCAACTGTATGAGGCTAGGGCCCCAAACTTCATAGCCATAGAGCAGTGTAGGGGTAACAAGAGTGTGGAAGAGTCTGATCTTCGTACTGATATCCTAAAATTGGAGTTGAAAGAATTGCTTATCCAGAGAGGCTAGGGTAGCATAACCTTTGTTTAACCTTGCTTGAGATGTAGGGATCAAGTTGAAGGTAGGTCCTGTGAAAAGAACTCTCAAGTATGTGTACGATGTGACAATCTCAACAGCCTTCCCTTTATATGTGATGTGAACAAAAGAAAGATCTTTCTTGGGTAGGTTGAATGTTATTATTTTTGTTTTCTAGAGATTGACTTCTAATCAATGCAAGTTAGAGTATGTGCCAAGTATGTCCAGTTGCTATTGAAGTCCTCCTGATGTGTGTGACATTAGGATAATATCATTAGCAAATAGAAAAATTGCAATAATGCTACCAAAAAGTAGGCAACCTGTTCTCTTAGCCAAAGAGTCCATAATGAGCACCTCCAATTCATCAATATACAGTCCAAAGAGTGTAGGTGAAAGTGGGCAGCCCTGTGAAATGTAAATTGTTAAAATATGCTATTAATGAAAAGTGACGAAAATGATACAATGTAGTATGGAGGAAATGAACACTCCAAAACTAATTCTAAAGAACTAAATTATACTTCATCACTAATCTATATGGTGATCTATCCAGTATACCTACTACTATCTACAATAATGTATAATAACTCACTATGAGGCTCTTTATATAGAAATATGGATTGCTTGACCAACACTCTACCTAGTTATACAAGGGGACACCTTGTACATTTACAACTTGCACATAGACATTTGTGCATTTATTATATTACTTGAAGTAACTAGCTAACTACCCCTAAAAGTAACCTGCTACTCTAGTTTTGTACCAAGGGTGGTACATTTACATGATCCAAATGATGTAATATACTCTGATACCCCCCTTATTACATTATTTGGGTATTGAAGACTTTAGTCTTCATTATGGATCTTCATTTTTTTCATGTATCATGTTCAAGCAAGCAGTTAGTGTCTTCATACCTTGTTACCCTTACTGTAAGAGCTTTGACTTCTTAATCATCTATCATATCTTCTAGTTATTCAATTTCTTCAATCTTCTGAGCTAGATGTCCTTTTTTATTTTCGTTTTGATATTCCAATTGTGGATAATAGTTTTGATGCTGAGATTGTTATTGTCATGGATTATTTTGATATTACCTTGGTTGGAATGCCCTATTTGGTTGGCTTCCATAGTTCATCTAGTTTCCTTGATTTTGATATCTTGGATTGAATCTACAGTATCTGGTGTTATACCCTTTTCTCCTGCATATCTAATAAAATTTAATATTCTATGGTTTTTGACGTTTTGATGATGAAGCAATATTTTCCTTTGGAAAATATTTTAAGACCAGTGCATTGTTAGTCATTTCATCTTTCACTGTATTTTCTATCTCATATTCTTGAAGAATATTTATTAGTTCATCAAACTTTGTATCTTTACTTAGAACCTGTAAGGGTGTAGCTAGATGCTTGTAGCTATCTAGAAGAGCTCTCACGGTAACTTGAACAAGGAATTTATCTTCAAATTTTTCTCCTAGGGTTAGTAATTTTCCTTTGATATCTATTATCTTCCTTAAAAATAGTTCTATGCTTTCACCACTATTCATTTTCAGAGAATGTAATTGAGTTTGAAGATTTAAGATAGTGGCTTTATTTTTTCCTTCAAATATTTTTTCTAATATTTTCCAAGCATCTGTAGATATCCCTGCTGAGTTAATGTCTCCTTACAATTAATTCCTACATATGTAAGGTTTTTCTAATATTTTCCAAGCATCAGTGATATCTTTAGATGTAAGGTTTTTGTCTCCTTAGAATGAGTATGAGAATTTTTTACCAATTAATTTCAACTCTATATGTAAGCAATTGATTTGCTTCTCTTTCTAATAGATTAATTTTCTAAATTTTAATTATATCTATATAGTTAGAAATAGTATATCTTATATCTCCCTAATTTTTGGAATATTAAAAAATAATGGTATTTGTAATTTAATAATTATTTAATCAAGGTTGACAACCTTATATATACTACTTGATTACTGCAAGTATTATATTATGTGTATGCACCTCAATAAGTAATTTTTTGAAATATAAACTTGCTTTATTATCTACTAATTCTTGGTTGAATTTGTATTATCCAATGCAATAGTATACCTTATAAAAATTACCTTATAGCTCCTTTTAGACTTTAATAAAAGCAAGTAAATAACCTTAGTAATATTGATGTATGATAAACCTTAGTATAGGCTTCCTTCAACATACCTTTTACAATGTTGTATTTTCTATCCAACGCTCCTTGAATGGACGTTGTTATTGCTTGATGTTGTTGAGCATTTAATGCTCCTTCATTAATGGATGCTTTTTTTAAATATTTCACCTACTTGTGTGGACTTTTGACCTTTCTAGGTGTCTAATCCAGGAATTAAATCTTCATATCTTGAATGCACTATTACATGATGCTTGCTATGAATGTGCTTCCACACCTTACAAGCTTGACTACGTACCTTGAAAATTGATGTCGTTCTCCAATAATAGGTTCTATTAAATAGTGAATATTTTAGTCTTACAATGGCACTGAGAGGGGGGGTGAATCAGTGTAGTTCTTTAAACTTGAATTTATAGCTCTTAAAACTGAAATAATGAAACCTTAAAAATAGATAAAGCAAGTATCACAAGAGAACATCACACAACACAAGATTTTAATGAGGTTCACCAATTTGGCTACTCCTCAAGAATGACTGCTTGGACTACCATCCAAATCCAGCCTTTGCAAAGCAACAACTTTACAATCAATTTACCAGCACCCACTGGAAGGAGCATCAACCCCTGATTTATCTGCACCAACAGAAAGGAGCACCAACCCCTACTTTACCAGCACCTACTGGAAGGAGCACCAACCCCCGATGCCAAGCACCAACTTGGACTTCAATTTTGAATCTAGAAGTTTGATAGTAAGATACCTTTGCTTTTGCAAGACCTTGACTGGTCTTCTTCACCTTCTGCGATCTCTTCGCACTCTGCTCTCTCTGTGCAATCACTTCACACACTCTACTTCGTTACAGTCTACCTTCATGATCATCTTCTCCCTTTCGTCACTCTGCTCCTTCTTTCTCTGTGAAATCACAGATGCACTTAGCACAATTCGACATGACTCTTCACTCACTTTGCACACTTCGCCATCATCTCACCGCTTCTACGCTATCTACGCTCTTACGACCACATCTCACACTTCGACACGCATTCGACGACTTATCCAACTATTCAATTCTCCAAACAACCCTCCTTTTATAACAAAATTTTCATGATGAAAACCCTAATCTTAGTCAGCTTGCATAACAACTAAAAACCCTAAAATTAGTCGGTTGTTCGTCGGTCTTCGTCGACTTCAACTTAACCGTGAGAATACAATGTTTGATATTGTGTTACTTTCCTTTCTTTCTCTTTCTCCAAACATTGCGATATCGTGACACTTTTTCTCCTTGCTCTTTCTCTTAGCTTTGACCCACGAAAATACATGTCGCGATATCGCGACACTATTTTCTCTCTCCTCTTTCTCTTTGCTTTGGCCCACGAAAATACAACATGTCGCGATATCGTGACACTATTTTCTCTCTCCTCTTTCTCTTTGCTTTGGCCCATGAAAATACAACATGTCATGATATCGTGACACTATTTTCTCTCTCCTCTTTCTCTTTGCTTTGGCCCACGAGAAAATACATGATCGATGATCGAACTTTTCTCTCCTCTTCTCTTTCTTGGCTCACAAAATCATTCATGTCATGATATCGTGACACTTTCACTCCATATAACTTCGTCTTTGCTTTTGTCGTGATATCGTGACATTCTTCTAAGTCTTCTTCTCTTTGTCATGAAATCGTGACACTTCTTTCGTACTTACTTCTTTGCTTTTGTCATGAAATCGTGACACTTCTCCTTCAGAGTCTTCTTCTTCTTTGTCATGAAATCATGACACTTCTTAAGTCTTCTTTCCTTTTGTCATGAAATCGTGATAGTTCTGCTTCCATACCTTCCTCTCTTTCTTTTGTCATGAAAATGCGACATGTCACGAAATCGTGACACTTTTCCTTTCTCTTCCTTCCTGGCCTTTTCAAGTCAAAATGTGACATGTCATGAAATCGTGACACTTTTCTTTCTCTTCCTTCCTCCTTTTAGTCGTGAAAATGCGACATGTCACAAAATCGTGACACTTTTTCTTCTCTGCCTTCCTGCTTTATTCAAATCGCGAAAATGCGACATGTCATGAAATCATGACACTTTTCAACTTCTTTCTCTCCTATCTTAGTTGTGAAAATGCGACGTCACGAAATCGTGACACTTTTCAACTTACTTTCTCTCTCTTTCTAACATGTCGTGAAATCGTGACACTTTTCAAACTTAGTCTCTTTCTTCGAACTTGTCATGAAATCATGACACTTTTTCCACTTCCTTTTTCTTCCAACATGTCATGAAATCGTGACAGTTTTTCCACTTGCCTTTTTCTCTCCAACATGTCATGAAATCGTGATAGTTTTTCCTCTTGGCTTTTTCTCTTCCAACATGTCGCGAAATCATGACAGTTTTTCTTCTTGCCTTTCTCTTCGAACATGTCTGAAATCGTGATAGTTTTCCTCTTCCTTTCTTTTCGAACATGTCATGAAATCGTGATAGTTTTTCTTTCTTCTCAACATGTCGTGATATCACGATATTTTTCTTTCTTCTCAACATGTCACGATATCGTGACAGTTTTTCTTGCCTGTTGTATATGTCACGATATCGTGACACTTTTCTTACTTGTCTTTTTCTTTGATCTTTTGCATATGGGCCACTTCGGTCTTCTTGGAAAATCACTGTACAAACTCTGAGTACCCTTTGAACTCCTATCTTCTGCATCTGAATATCTTTTGAACTTCCTATCCACTGCATCAATAGATCTATCTGACTATGTTGACAACAATGACAATATTGTTGCTGCACCTTGCTCAACAATCTCCCCCTTTGGAATTGTTGGCAACACATGTGCAATTTCCTGTAACTCTTCTCCCCCTTTGACAATAATACCAAAGGGCTACTATAGACTCCCCCTGAGTCCATGCACAACATTCTCAGGCAAAATTGATTACACTTAGCAAAAATCATGATCATGAGCAAAAATATAATCAAATACTTAAATGCTCCCCCTAAAAATGTGATCCCTATGGCTAGTCAATTCTTGGGAAGTTTGACCACTCGACCAATCTATCTCCAAGATAGAATGCACCTCCACTGGTACTCTTTCTGTCATCGACACATCCTACCCAATCTGCATCTGAATATGAAATAAGGGTGAAGTATTTACCTTTTGGATACCATAACCCATACTCCATAGTACCCTTGATATTATAGAAGACTCTGTCTCTCTACTGCATTGACTGGTGGACCTCTCTCCACTTGAAGAATCCTCACTTAGATCTATCTTCAACTGTGTTGGCTGTTGGATGTCTATCCATTGAGACTTTGTCCTCTGTACTCTGTCACCTCCAAAGCTCTGTTAATGGGCTTATTAAGAACCTGCTCAATAGGCTCACATAGAACCTGCTTAACAAGCTCACATAGAACTTGTCCAATGCTGAATAACAAGCTCACCAAGAACTTGCCCAAATCTGCTCTAGAAATCTGTCCCAACACTGTCCTCAAATCTGTCCCAACATTGTCCTCAAATATTTCCCAAAGGCCTTCTTCAAAGGCTCAATCAATCATGCTCAAGTAGTACTCAAAATGAACTCAACAATGAATGACAGTCTCAAATCAAATCCACTTCATAGAAGCATAAAGAGAATTGTTAGAGACTTAATATCTTCTATTCTCAAATCTCAATCTCAACTCAAATCAAGGAAAGTTTATTTTATGGAACTTGAACAACCACATGCATCCAATCACTTGACTAGGCTCAATCAACTCTACTCAACCAATCACCTCAATGAACAACTCTTTATCACAAACCCTAGTCGAAGCATGTATCAACCAACTCAAAATGTTTTTCTCTAACTCAAGTTCAAGTTCTTTGCACAACCAATGGGCTTCAACAACAATGCTTATAAAATATTCTTCACATAACAATGATACTCATGTTCTTATCAAACCCTAACTCGGTTTTTCACACAACTAATGGCTTCAACAACAATGCTTATAAAATAAGGTTTAATAACAACTCTCAAACCAGAAAACCTTGAAGCATTAAACCAATCACTTTCAAAAAAGAAACCACAATCAATCCTTTTTACTCCTGTCACATGAGTCTCCTTGGGATTAGCCTGAAATCGTGCTACCATGCATACTATGCTCGGGGTGCCTATTTCAAGCCATATATCTTCAACTTACAAACCAAGTTGGGATCATCACCAAGCTGGAAACCATCTGGCTGCTCAATAAAAACCTCTTCTTCAAGCTTCCCATTCAAAAATGCTAATTTCACATCTGTCAAAAAAATTGTCAAGTGACTCACACTTGTACCAACTTTTGTCCAATACTGTACCGACACTGCAATTTTACTGTCAACTCTGTGCAAGTATCAAACACAGTACCACAACACCAACCAAATCCCTTTTTACATTTTCAACTTGGTCTATGTTTTCTACAGTCACCGCTGGTCACACCTTACTTTCAACTGTTCGAATCAGGAGACAATATTTTGTTTAAACACTTCACGGCCAACTATAGTGCACCTTACTCAAACTCATACTTCTGGACCTCGGATAGGTATGATTCACAAAGCAAAGTTGCTCATCTTGATGAGCTAAACATGAATCAATGATCAGACTTCAATATTTTTCACCACAACATCATAATAGATCTAACAATCTTCACATCAATGTGTAGTTCAAATACCCACTGCTTTTATCGAAACACATATATGCGGCTAGAGCAACATTCTTTCACTAACCAACTTATCTGAACTGTTATAATCCTTAACTTTGGATAGTGGCAGTAAGAACCATCACCAGTACAACAATGACATATAGCAATACTACCAATAATGAGAACTCTCAATTTAATCACCACCCTTCACGGCACTTCCACAAACTACATGAACTGAAAACATACTTCGACAACTATACGACAACTCCCCCTAACTACTTGCCTTTCATCCTCAGAAACCCAAACAAATACATAGGAGCATTAAAATAAAACTTTAAGATTGCTCCCCTTGAGGATGTGCTACCTGGAGTTGCTTAGTGCAATAGAGGAGTAGTCTCCTTCAGTCCAAGGAGACACGATTTCCTTTCTTCTATCTTTCTCCAAACTTTCTTGAACTCGGGCTTGGATTTTTCAACTGCATCCCTGTTTTGCACCTTTTCGTGAACTCAAACATTTCTCTTGTGTGGTTGTCTCTTGTGCATCCTTGATGAATGATTATTTTCCTTTCTTTTATGTACATGATTTATTCCCTGTCTGTGTTGCGTTCTTTGCGTCTGATGAAATCTACTGTTTTGCCTTAGATTAGATACAGAAGTGCTTGGACAAAACCTTGCTATGTGCCCATGACCATTGCATTGAAAACATTGTACATAGTGTTCACTCAGAAACGCAGATGTATTTCTACCAGCATAACTCTTTGATTTATTATTCAATCCACAATAAGTTGCCTTGTGACCATACTGGTTGCATCTGAAACAATAGCCATTAAAAGTATTAGTATGAATAGAGTGAGAGTGATAGAACCTCTTTTGTTGTGGCTGCTTTGTTGTAGATCTCCTTTGATATTTTCTTCCTTTTGAAGATTCAGCTTCAAACTTTTCTTGCTTCGATCCTTCAACAGTGAACTTCTTCTTCTCTCGTAGAGTTGGAAGATGAAGGTTGTTCAGCTTCATATCCAAGACCACGCTTATCCGTGGAGCTTCTTTGTTGGCTTATCATTTTATCTAGCAACTCTGTGCTCTTCTCGAATTTGAGATTTGTATTGGCCTCTTCTAGTTGTTTCTTCAATAAAATAGTCTCTTCCTCTTGTTTGCAGCAACCAATCTCTTTCTCATTGATCTGTGACCTGAGAGTTTCTTCAATCCTTTTGAATTCTTCTACCTGTACTTTCAACCTGGTTATTATTTCATTTGCATCATCAAGCTTTCTTGAGATTTCCTTATTCCTTTTTCTTTCTATCTTCAATTCATCCAGAGCTGCAATTAGTTCCTCTTTCAAATTTATTTCTGCATCAATTTCTTCTTCATCACATTTCTGTTCTTTTTTTGTTTCTCTTTTAGAATCATCCTCTAGGACTTCATTAACTTTCAGCATATATACCTCTATGTTCTCATCGTTATTCAACTTTAAAGCTTCGACTTGAGCTTGATGTGTTTGTAACTTGACCTCCTTGATCTCATCGTCTCCTTCATGAATACTCCTCAGTTTGTCCCATATTTCTTTTGCCATTTTACAACTCTTGATCTTTACCAGTTCACTGTCTACTAATCCGCACCTGATAGCATTCCTTGCTTTTGAGTCATTTTCAAACAGATTCTTATCGGCAACATCGGTTGGAGGAGTGATGGGTATTGTGTATTCATTGTTTACTGAATCCCAGATGTCGTATCCCAAAGCACAAAGATATGCCTGCATCCTGATTCTCTAGGTCGTGTAATTAGTTCCATCAAACAAAGGTGCTTTGTTTGATGAGAAGCCTTCAACCTCTTCTGGTTCAATTTTCTCTTCCACAGGAACTGAAACTGACTGAGATGCCCTTTTGGAGGAGGATCTATTCTTCTTACCCATTGCGTACTAATCCAAGATCAACCCTGACTGATTTAGCCTGATAAGGGAACTTGGCTCTGATACCAATTGTTAGTCTTACAATGGCACTGAGAGGGGGGTGAATCAGTGTAGTTCTTTAAACTTGAATTTATAGCTCTTAAAACTAAAATAATGAAACCTTAAAAACAGATAAAGCAAGTATCACAAGAGAACATCACACAACACAAGATTTTAATGAGGTTCACCAATTTGGCTACTCCTCAAGAATGACTGCTTGGACTACCATCCAAATCCAGCCTTTGCAAAGCAACAACTTTACAATCAATTTACCAGCACCCACTGGAAGGAGCATCAACCCCTGATTTATCTGCACCAACAGAAAGGAGCACCAACCCCTGATTTACCAGCACCAACTGGAAGGAGCACCAACCCCCGATGCCAAGCTTCAACTTGGACTTCAATTCTGAAACTAGAAGTTTGACAGTGAGATACCTTTGCTTTTGCAAGACCTTGACTGGTCTTCTTCACCTTTGCGCTCTCTTTGCACTCTGCTCTCTCTGCACAATCACTTCGCACACTCTGCTTCGTTACAGCCATACTTCATGATCGTCTTCTCCCTTTGCACTCTCTCCTTCTGCTTTCTCTCGCAATCACAGATGCACTTAGGACAATTCGACATGACTCTTCACTCACTTTGCACACTTCGCCATCATCTCGCCGCTTCTACGCTTTCTGCGCTCTTACGACCACATCTCACACTTCGACATGCATTCGACGACTTATTCAACCTCATTCAATTCTCCAAACAACCCTCCTTTTATAACAACATTTTCATGATGAAAACCCTAATCTTAGTCGGCTTGCATAACAATTGAAAACCCTAAAATTAGTCGGTTGTTCGTCGGTCTTCGTCGGCTTCAACTTAACCATGAAAATACATGTCGTCGTTTGTCTCCTCTCTTTCTCTTTTGACATAATGTCGCGATATCGTGACACTTTTTCTCCTTGCTCTTTCTCTTAGCTTTGGCCCGCAAAAATACAACATGTCGCGATATCGTGACACTATTTTCTCTCTCCTCTTTCTCTTAGCTTTGGCCCATGAAAATACATGTCGCGATATCGTGACACTATTTTCTCTCTCCTCTTTCTCTTTGCTTTGGCCCATGAAAATACATGTCAGTGAAATCGTGACACTATTTTCTCTCTCCTCTTTCTCTTTGCTTTGGCCTCAAAATACAAATGTCATGCGATATCGTGACACTCTTTTCTCTCTCCTCTTCTCTTTGCTTTGGCCCTTCATGTCCTCTTCTTGCGATATCATGACACTTTCACCTTCGTATACTTCATCTTTGCTTTTGTCGTGATATCGTGACATTTGTTTCTTCTTTTTTGTCATGACACTTCTTAGTACTTACTTCTTTGCTTTTGTCATGAAATCGTCGACACTTCCTTAGTAACTTCTTCTTCTTTTGTCATGAAATCGTGACACTTCCTTCAAGTCTTCTTCTCTTTTGTCACGAAATCGTGACAGTTCTCTTTCACTTCCTCTCTTTCTTTTGTCATGAAAATGCGACATGTCACGATAATCGTGACACTTTTTCTTTTTCTTCCTTTCTGCCATTTCTGAGTCACGAAAATGCGACATGTCACGAAATCGTGACACTTTTCCTTCTCTTCCTTCCTGTGCTTTTGAGTCTCGAAAATGCGACATGTCACGAAATCGTGACACTTTTCCTTTCTCTTCCTTCCTCCTTTTCAAGTCACAAAATGCGACATGTCAGGAAATCGTGACACTTTTCAACTTACTTTCTCTCTCCTATTTTAGTCGCGAAAAATGCGACATGTCACGAAATCGTGACACTTTTCCAACTTACTTTCTCTCTTTTAAATGTCAAATCGTGACACTTTTCCAACTTACTCTCTTTCTTTGAACTTGTCATGAAATCGTGACACTTCTTCCTGCTTTCTCTTTTTCTTCCAACATGTCACAAATCGCGACAGTTTTTCCACTTGCCTTTTTCTCTCCAACATGTCACAAAATCGTGACAGTTTTTCCACTTGCTTCTTTCTCTTCCAACATGTCATGAAATCGTGACAGTTTTTCTTCTTGCCTTTCTCTTCCAACATGTCACGAAATCGTGATAGTTTTTCCTTCTTGCGCTTTCTCTTCGAACATGTCACGAAATCATGATAGTTTTCCTTTCTTCTCAACATGTCGCGATATCGCGACAGTTTTTCTTTCTTTCTCAACATGTCACGATATCGCGACAGTTTTTCTTGCCTGTTGTATATGTCGCGATATCGTGACACTTTTCTTACTTGTCTTTTTCTTTGATCTTTTGCATATGGGCCACTTCGGTCTTCTTGGAAAATCACTGTACAAACTCTGAGTACCCTTTGAACTCCTGTCTTCTGCATCTGAATATCTTTTGAACTTCCTGTCCACTGCATCAACAGATCTATCTGACTGTGTTGACAACAATGACAATATTGTTGCTGCACCTTGCTCAACATAATATGCCTTCCTCTTTATGACAAGTGGTGCTTGGAAGTTACACTAAGGAGAGCATTGAGATATGAGCTCTTCTAACTCTCATTTTCCTGTGCAATGATGGTTGGTTATTCATTACCTTCAATGATAGCTAATTCTTGAGTAACCTCTTAGTTTTGTAACCGAAGATGTCTTTCTTAAATATTCTTATTTGAACGTACATTGAGAAATATGAGGGCACCAAGAAGGGATGTGCCAAGTGGTGCTTAGGTTTTTTGCATGTGAATCTTCACCAACATATATTTATTATCTCTTCTTTTTCTAGCTAGTGTATTTGATATCTTATCTCCAATGCCTTCTTCTAAACCAACATATTTCCTATATGTGGCTCTAGCTAAGATGATGAGCAATGCTATGATGGAGGTTCTATTGCACTCCAATAGTGGCTTAGGTTAGGATGATGAGCAATACTTTGATGGTGGTTTTGAGACACTCCAATGATGATTTCGAGCTAGGATGATGAGCAACACTTTGATGGATATTTTGAGACACCCCAATGGTGGCTTTGAGTACTTCTTTTGGATGAACGTCTATCTATTGGGTATTGCTCATTTGTTTATCCTTATGCTTTAATCTTCTCCTACTTTCAAGTTGTTGTTTTTATACATTTGTAGATGACAACTCCTTCCTTGTGCTATGATATGTATACTTGTAGGTTTCTCGTTGTGTAAGCTCATTGTGACTATCCAAAATTGTGGGTGATGTGAACTTCTTGAAGTCTTTTTTGACCTTACTTAGATAGTGCTCCTCTATGATCTCTTATTATATGATCCTTTCTTGTGAAGGATGTATCTTTATGACACTTAGACTCTATCATTTTTTCTACATAGAACATGATATTATGGTACAAAATAATGTAAATATACTTATAATAGAATACATTGCTTTTACGCCTTCTTTTACAAGCTTCTCCTACTAGTTTTGATGATGATTTTTATGTACTAATCCTTGTAGGCAAGGGCTGATTTGATGTTGTATTATTTCCTATATAACTATCTGCTTTGCTTGGTTTATTTGGTAATGAATCCAAACTAATAATCACATAGATAGTATACTTTTGAAGGAGTAATTTTTGCACTAATATTTTACCTATAAAAAACTCTTACTGCATCTCAAATTTGAGACTCACCAAGTCTCAATTTGTAGCTTCTATCACTAATTTAATGGCTACCTTCTTCTTCTCCACTCCTTAGAGGAAATTTAATCTACTTGATGGCTTCTATAGGACACAATACCTTGCAGGTACTAAGTTTTGAATAATATCTTTAGACACTTTGATTATTTGGTTATTTTAGTGCCTTTGATATTAACAATCAATACACAAAATAACCCTTTGAGAGTAACTATTTTAATGAACTAGTATAGTTTAATGAACCAATAATATTTCCAAATTAATGCACTTTAATGATCTCACCTTATTGCTCCTATTAATAAGATCTCAAATTAGTTTAAAATGCACTAATGATCACTGTAAATTTCTTAATGTAGTCCTCTTCTCAATAGTTAGATAATAGGAAGAATGTATCTAACTCCTATTAATATCCAGGTAATGAACCTTAATAGAAACTATCTTCTACACTTTCTTTGAGGACTTAAAATGCAACCTTCTATTTTACAACTTTTAAATTCTAATAAGGTGCTTAATGAAGTTAAGTAGTAATCCAAATTAAGTGTTCAAGTAATGAACCTTTTGCACCTAAGTTTCTTACCTCTGATGATGAATATCTTGATGAGTTGATTCATCAAATTTTTTTTTTTGAATGGTGGTTGATCATAGCTATGAATGATTTTAGTCTGCTGCTCTAAAATTGTAGTAGATGATTTTAGCTTCTCCTTTAGTATCTAGCCTGGAACTTCAAATTCTTGTATCTAGTAATGCTATATTGATTGCTAACCTTTAGTATTCGATCTACTCACTAAAATGTTAATCTTCAAAAAACCTTTCAATATTTCTTTTTGTGAATCCAACAAATCCCTATCTCTAAAATGTACCTTCTTTAACTATGAAGGGCAATCTCCAAATATTCTTATATTTGGTATCTTTCTTCTATATAATTTCTTCTTCAATATCCTTGTCAAGTTCTGACTTCAAACGGGACTTTCTTCTCAATAATTTAAAGATCTTGAGGTCTTCACAAATCTTCTCTCTAAAGTTTGAAAAACTATTTTCCAAATATTTCTCCTTTGGGTTTGTTGTTGGATGATAATAATTGTTCCAAGTTCTTCCACTATATTTTATAGATAATTTCTCTAATGAGTTCTCCTAAGAACTTCTTTGATGGCTTCTCCAATTTTTGCAATGAAACTCTTCAAACCTTCTCATTGTTGCTCCTTGAGACCTCTCCAAGGTCTTTAGTCTTGCAACTTATCAAGTCTTCTTGATGAGACCTTTCCTTTAACCTTCAACTAAAAAAATATTGGTAATGAGATCTTCTTCATGGATATCTAGAATAGGACTTTTGATAGTCCTTCTCTATATCTTCCAAGGATAAAAAATATTCAATAAGACCTTTTATGAGTCTCTTCAGCTTCTTCTAGAGAAATTCTTAAATCAGCAAAGGATATCACTAATCTCCTACCTTTCATGAACTCTTCTATAGAGTATTATTTAGGTTCAAGAACTCTTTTCTAGAGTATTATTCAGGTTCAAGGCTTCTATGGCCTTTTATTTTGGATCAAGGCTTTTGTGGCATTTTATTCTAGATTAAGACTTCTATGGAATTTTCTTCTGGATCAAGGTTTTTGTGATCTTTTCTTTTGCAATGTGTAGGTCTGCAATAGGGCTTCCCTAAGTTTCATTTTCCTACAATAAAGTATTAGTAATATGATTCTAAATATTGTTAAATATGAATATTCACTAGTTGATTTATCAATCTAGTGGAATGAATGTTGAGTCCTAGTCTTCACAAGTTTTTTTACAACTCTATGGAAAGACTCTAACCAAATGTAATCTCAAAAATTTTGGAACTGATATTTTCTTCTCCTCTTAATATCTCTTGTGACTTTCCTATTCCTAGTGACCTACTATGGCTCTTCCTATCCAACAATTCCTTGTAGCAATGTTTGCATGTAGCAATGCACAATGGTAGATCCAATTTGTAAAGACACGATAGATTTCAGACCTATAGTAGCAATGGTGCTCTCTTATGGCTCTCCCTATTCCTATTGATCTATCATGGCTCTAATACCACTATTATATTTTCATCGTGTATGTCAAGGGAGAATGCAATCACAAAATACAAAATATGCAAAAATGTAAGATGTTGAAATATGCTATAAATAGAAAGTGACAAAAATAACACAATGTGGTATAGAGGAAATGAACACTCAAAACTGATGCTAAGGAACTACATTGTGCTTCATTGCCAATCTATATGGTGATCTACCTTGTATACCTACTACTACCTACAACGATGCATAATCACTCACTATGAGACCCTTTATATATAAAGAAGGATTGCTTGGCCAACACTCTACCTAGATGTACAAGGGGACACCTTGCACATTTAAAACTTGCACATAGATACTTGCGCATTTACTATGTTACTTAAAGTAACTAACTACTCACTAAAGTAATCTACTACTCTAGTTATGTACCAAGGGTGGTACATTTACATGACCCAAATAATGTAATATACTCTAATAGTATTCTATAGGTGTGTCAACATAGCTAGAGATGCATTATGGCTACAAAAATTCAAAAATAGAAAATTACTATTTTTAAGAAGTATTTTGTTCGGTATTTTTTATGGTCACTGGAGCAATTTTTTTCACAAACGTGTTTGAAATTTATTTATAATAGAATTGCTTGTGGAAATTTTGTTCTCTATAATTTTTTCAAATCTCCTTGAATGGATCAAAATGGATTCTTGATGCCTATAATAGTATTTTTAGGATTAAAAATAGATTTTCAAGTATATTTACTATAAATCCATTGTTGTAAAAAGTTTACATGCCTACTATCAAGTGACATTAGCTCAATCGGTTAGATTTCTCAATATTTAAAGGAGGATATCCATGTTTTAATCTTGCCAAATGATACATGGATAATATCGAAGCTTTGTTGTTATACCAATATGTGGTATTGATGTAATATGGGTGGGGTCTATTTCAATCCCATATAATATATTGAAAAAATAGTTTACATGCCTAGATCATTCATCCCTCCTTGAAAAGCAATGGTTCCCATTACGTCAACTTTTTAAACCATGTGTAGACATTATTTCTTTATCTAATTTTTTTTGATCCATTCCCCTTGGTGATCAAGTTGTCCTACCTTGACCACTTTGTATATTTGATTGGACTAAATTCTAGTGGTCCTGGTTCATGTGTCAATAACATTATCCTCCTTGATTGGTCTTAGGCTATCTGGACTAAGTTATTCAACATCCAACTATTCTACTACTACAAAAGTGTTCAACTAAGGTGGATGATAAGGCCAAAGAAGTTCAACATTGAAGATTAGATACAAACCAAGATAAGATGTAAGATTCAATTTAAAGGTATTTTCTCCTACCTTCTTGGTGATGGTATATGTTCCATAATAAATAGGTTTAATCTTCTTATGGGTTCTTATATGTCTATCTTTTTGAATATGTGATTGTACCTTATCACCAACCTTGATTTGATGTGGGATCAAATGCTAGTCATGGGGTTGCTTATATTTTTTATTTGATATTTCCAAGAGGTGATAGACCTTTTGCTAGATGTGTTGAATCTATTTTTATAAATTGTGTTAACTTTTCTACTTCTCTTTATCTATGAGATGAATACTCCATGGCTTGCACAAGGAGAGCTACATCAGTGGATGATGAGAGTTGGAACATAAAATAAACATGAAATAGGTTTGTTGAGCAAGGTGTTGCAAGAAGGTTGTCATTGTTGTCAACACAGGCAGTTAGATCCAAGGATGCAGTGGGTAGACAGATCAGAAGTCATTCAAATGCAGAAGATAGAAAAAATTGAAGAAAAAGACAAGTTAGAAAACTGTCGCGATATCGCGACATGTTTTCTGTCGCGATTTCGCGACAAGTCGGAGGAGAGAGAAAGCGCAGCCAAAAATGTCACGATTTCGCGACGAAAGTGAGGAGAGAGAAAGCACAGCCGAAAATGTCATGATTTCATGACAAGTCGAAGGAGAGAGAAGGCGCAAGGCAAACTGTCGCGATTTCGCGACATGTCGGAGGCCAAGAAGCTAAGTTGAGAAACTGTAGCGATTTCGCTACATGTTGAATTTTCGTCGGCAGAAGCAGAGGAGAAAGTGTTAAGTAAAAAGGTTGTAGCGATTTCGCTACGAGTTGCAAAGGCACAAAGTAAAGGTGTAGCGATTTCGCTACGAGTTGCAAAGGTACAAAGTAAAGGTGTAGCGATTTCGCTACAAGGTGAAAATGCTCAACACGAAGGTGTAGCGATTTCGCTACAGGTCTAAAGTGCAGAACTCAAAGGTGCAGCGATCATGCTTCAAGTCGAAAGTGTAAGGCACAAGTCAATATTTCACGGGTAAAAGCAAAGTTGAAAGCACAAGGCACTAAGTTGTAGCGATTTCGCTACTGCATGAAGCTAGGATTGTACGAAAGCCGGAAGCGTCGCGATTTTACGACAAGAATGATGATGACGTCAAAGAAAGCTAAAAGTGTCACGATTTCAGGGTGCAAGGAAAGCTGCTAGAAGTCAGAAGCATCATGATTTCATGACAAGAATGATGATGACGTCAAAAGCTGAAAGTGTCACGATTTCGATGGGTGCAAGGAAAGTTTTGAAGCCTAAAGCATCGATGTTTCATGAACAAGATTAAGAGGATGACGAGTATCGAAGTGTCACGCATTTCTGGACAAGAATGGTAGGAAGCTTTCAAAGGCCAAAAGGGTCACGATTTTGACGAAGGGCATGGAGGCGTACGGCTACAAAATGTGTCACGATATCGCGACATGTTAGTATTTCGCGGCAATAGCAACAGAAAGGTGACAGAGGTGGCAGTAGCGTTTGAGGCCGACAAGTTGAATCGAGGCCAATTTTTAGGGTTTTAAAGCCAACATTGTCAAGGGTTTTACATTTGGTTTGGTTAGGGTTTTGGTTTGGATTTTAAGGGTTTTAACGATTTTTAGGGTTTTAAAGCCGACATTGTCAAGGGTTTTATAGCGAACGTTTTTAGGGTTTGAAGCCAACAATTGCTAGGGTTTTATAGTGAACATTTTTAGGGTTTGCTGCCGACAATCACCAGGTTCAAGTAGACAAAAAATTCTAGGGTTGAAGTCAACATCATTAGGGTTTGCAGCCGACGTCCTAGGGTTACAGCCGACTATGATTTAAGAATTGTTCTTGAAGATTCTTCTATAAAAGGAGGGCTAATTGAAGATGGATTGTGACTTGTGCGAAGATAAGGTGCGTATGCAAAATTTATAGTGCAGAGAGTGAGTCGTTTCGATCTGAGCTAAGACCGAAGCGATATTTCTTTAGTGACGCAGTGAAGAGTGCATATCGAATGATCGAGAATCAAGAGCGCGATGTGCAGAAGGTGTGTTTCAAGTCCGAAGCAATAATGCACAGACTGCAAAAGTGATCGATCTCCAAATTACAGCAAAGAGTGTGAAGAAGTTCAGAGAAGGGATTGGATAGTGCGAATCATGTTGCGCGAAAGTAGCAGTATGCAAAAAAATAGCAGATCGTGAGAAATGAGGTGAAAGTTTTATTCTGTAATCTTTATTATTGTCTTCCAAGTTGTAGCTTGGCACAAGGGGTTGGTGCCTCTTTCCAGTAGGTGCTGGTAAAATAGGAGTTGGTGCTCCATTCTGTTGAAGCGAGATAAAGTTAAGGGGTTGGTGCTCCTTCCAGCTTGGTGCTGGTAAAGGATTATGTAAAGTTGTAGCTTTGCATTGACTGGATTTGGATGGTAGTCCAAGCAGTCATTTTTGAGGAGTAGCCACATTGGTGAACCTCGTTAAATTGTTGTGTTATGTGTGATGCTTTCTTGATGCATTTAGTATCTTTTTTATCTGCTTTAAACTGTTGTTGGATTTAAAACCATATGTTTTAGAAATTTTTAAAGAACACACTGATTCACCCCCCTCTCAGTGTCATTGTGATTACAACAATTGGTATCAGAGCCAAGTACCTGAATAGGCTTAAACAACTAAGGTGATCTTGGAAGTTACGCAATGGCAAGTGGTGAAGGTTTCTCCTCGAACAAAGCACCATTGTTTGATGGGACTAACTATGCGTTCTAGAAAATTAGAATGCAGACATATCTCAGTGCTTTGGGTTTTGACATCTGGGGTGCGATAGTTAATGGTTACAAAGCTCCTGCCACCGCTCCAACAGACACTACTGGTAAAAAGGCATTTGAATATGATTCAAAAGCAAAAAATGCCATCATGTGTGGACTAGTGGACAGTGAGCTAGTCAAGGTCATAAATTGTGAATCAACAAAAGATATATGGGATAAACTAGAGAACATCCATGAAGGAGATGATAGGATCAAGGAGGCCAAGCTTCAAGCACATCGAGCTCAATACGAATCTTTAAATATGGACAATGATGAGAACATAGAGACCTTCATGCAAAGAGTCAATGGGATCACCAATTCAATCAGAGGTCTCGACGAAGAATTAACCGATGCTGCTATCGTGAAAAAGGTATTAAGATCACTCCCTCCTAGATTTGATTCTAAAGTCTCCGCCATAGAAGAAGCCAAAGATCTAAATAGTTTTAGTATGGATGAGATGCATGGTTCTTTGACTACTTTTGAAATGATAATAGGAAGGTCTAATCCCACAGATAGAGAAGCAGCTTTCAAAGCCCTAAAAGGCAAAAGCACAAAACAAGAGTCTCGAAGAAGAGGATGCTTCGATGAAATGGAAGCAAATTTTGTCATAAAGCTGAGAAAAGGAAAAGGAAAATACAAAGGAAAGCTACCTTTTAAATGTTTCAATTGTGGAGGCATTGGACACTTTGCTATCAAATGTCCTCTCAATGACAAGAACAAAGGTGAAGAAACTCAGCATCAAGAAAGAAGTGAATGGAGGAAGAAAACAAACTTCAGAAAAGGCAATTTCAAAAAGAAAAGCTTTATCTCCCGAAATGCAGAATCTTCGGAGGACAGTTCTAGTGAAGACTCTGAAGAAGGAACAGGTGAGGCTCTCTTTATGGCGTTTGAAGTAGAAGAATCAAAAGAGGCAGAAAACACACAAAAGAGAGAAGGAATGAACTCGAAGTATCTATTGAAATAGGTGAGGCTGAAGTTGATTTAGAAGGTGAGCTGGTTTCTGCTCTTATGGAATGGAAATCTGAGAAAAGAAAGAATAAAAAATTGTTAAGGAAACTTGAGGATGCAAATGACATTATAGCCAGTCTAAAAACACAGATAGAAGAGTACAAGAAAATGTCCGAAGATCTTGAAGTACAGGTAACCATGAAGATAGATTACTATTGCAAATTGGAAGAAGAAAATGTTAGTCTCCGAATACAGATACAAGAGCTGGATCGAAAAATCAGCTGTCATTTAAAACGTGAAGAAAGTTCGATGAAGCTGGACAAAATTCTAAGCGATCAAAGATCCACAGGTATCAAATTCGGTCTGGGTTTTACTGAAGGAGAATCATCAAGTGGACCAAAGGCAAGCAATGTTGAAAGTGAAAAGAGTAAAGACAAGAAACAGGCTATGGAAAGAAAAACAAATCAGGCAAAAGAAAGCTATAATGCCAGTCCTGAAATAGCAGCTGACAATGATGGCTTTACCAAGGTCACACATCAAAAGAAAAGAAGATCTAAGGCTCCCGCAACAACTTGGCCAAGACCATCTTTCAGGTTCAATCATTATTTCTATGGTTTCTGTTTTAAATGTAATGGTTATGGGCATAAAATTGTTGACTGCAAGTACAATATAGGTCCAAGAAGTTTCACTAGTAGAAATGCTTTTGCTCCTCTAATGAGTTATGCAGTAGAATGCTTTAAGTGTCACAACTTTGGGCATATTGCCAAAAACTATCGTAGTATTTCTGTTTCATATCAATCTCAGAAAAGAAGAACTCAACCATATAGGGCAAAACAAAATAGAATTTCTT
This sequence comes from Wollemia nobilis, assembly GCA_028583015.1. Lineage (NCBI taxonomy): Eukaryota > Viridiplantae > Streptophyta > Pinopsida > Araucariales > Araucariaceae > Wollemia > Wollemia nobilis. The sequence goes on along the minus strand of JAQPPZ010004524.1, from coordinate 126,789 downwards.
CTGAAGGATATGTGCAAGATTCTGAAAAGGGGAAATCCCAGCTAGAACCCAACACCACAGTTAAAATAGAATGGAAACAAAAAGAACATCTCAGGAAAGAACAGGAATCTTTAATAGTGCAGATAGCTTTTAGAGCTCAGAATAAATATGTACCGTGGATTCTTGACAGTGGTTGCTCAAGTCATATGACAGGTGATAAACAGAAATTTGAAAATCTACAGAAATATGAGGGTGGTTCTGTGAAGTTCGGCAATAATGATGGAGCCAAAATAATAGGTAAAGGATCTGTCAAAATTAGTGAAGGGAAAATCAAGTCAGAAGAAGTTTTATATGTGGATGGTTTGAAACATAACCTGTTAAGTGTGAGTCAAATCTGTGATAAAGGACATGAAGTGGTTTTCAAGAAGCAGGGTTGTGAAGTCAGAAAAATAAACAGTGGGAAATTGATAGCAACCGGCTCAAGGACGTCTGGCAACCTGTACACACTCTCAAAATTTTTAGAAGGTATGTGCTTCATTGGACAAGAAGAAGAGAACTGGTTGTGGCATAAGAGGCTTGGACACATAAGTTTTGATAATTTGGTGAAAATCAGCTCTAAACAAGCAGTGAGAGATATTCCAACCATTAAGAAACCTTCAAATAGTGTTTGTGCTTCATGTCAGAAGGGAAAGCAAACCAGAGTTTCATTTAAAACAAAAGAATATCACACTAGCAGGCCTTTGGAACTCATTCATACAGACTTATGTGGACCCATGAGGACTCAAAGCATAAACGATGACAAATACTTTATGCTGTGTATCGATGATTATTCCAGAATGACATGGATATTCTTCCTAAAAGATAAAATAGAAGCTTTTGAAATGTTCGAACCTTCAAACAGCTAGTTGAGAATGAAACAGGAAAAAGGATTAAATGCTTGCGATCATACAGAGGAGGAGAATTCATTTCGAATGAATTTATAGAATACTATGAAAAATATGGTATCAGGAGACAATATTCAGCAACCATAACTCCTCAGCATAATGGTGTAGTAGAGAGGAAGAACAGAACTATACAAGAAATGGCACGCACCATGCTGGTAGAAAACAAAATAGCAGATAGATTCTGGAAAGAAGCAGTTCACACAGCAATATACATTCAAAACAGGTATATGTTAAGAACTCATGAATGCAAAACACCGTATGAGTTGTGGTTTGGTAGAAAAGCAACAACAAAACATCTCAAAGTATTTGGTCATAAGTGCTACATCAGAAAAACTGATGACAACCTTGGAAAGTTTGAAGATAGAGCAGATGAAGGTGTTTTTGTTGGTTATTCTCCACATAGCAAAGCTTACAAATGCTACAACAAGAGACTCAAGAAAATTGTGGATAGTGCAGATGTTAAATTCGATGAAGGGAGGAAACAAATAGTTAACTTTCAAGAAAACTACCCAATCTACGAAGAAGTCATTGAAGGAGATGAAGTGCATGGAATAGAAAATACGTCTACGACTGATGCAGATAACTTATCAGATGACTCAGAGGTGCAAGAAAATAGAAAATTCAAAATGGGCAGCTGGCAGAAAAATCATCCTAGAGACCAAATAATTGGAGATCCCACAGCTGGCATTCAGACAAGAAAGAAAGTAATAAGTAATTACTCTCTTTTATCCAGCATTGAGCCCAAAAACATAGATGAAGCAAGCAAAGATGATAGCTGGATGAAGGCAATAAATGAAGAGTTAGATCAGATTGAAAAGAATAGAACTTGGGAGTTAGTACCTAGACCTGCAAACAAGAATGTAATAGGCACCAAATGGATATTTCAAAATAAATTAAATGAAGACGGTCGAGTCATTAGAAATAAAGCAAGACTGGTTTGCAAAGGCTATGCACAGGTCGAAGGCATTGATTTTGAAGAGACTTTCGCACCAATGGGCCAGACTAGAAGCTATTAGAATGTTTCTGGCACTAGCAGTTCACAAGAACTTCAGAGTTTATCAGATGGATGTAAAATCTGCATTTTTAAATGGGAAACTTGAAGAAGAGGTCTATATTGAACAACCAGATGGCTTTCAAATCAGTGAAGATCCTAACCTTGTCTGCAAATTAAAGAAAGCACTGTATGGATTAAAACAAGCACCACGGGCATGGTATGCTAGGCTAGATAATTATCTCTCTCAATAGGGATTCAAGAAAGGTTTAGTGGACAGTAATCTGTATGTGAAAATAGAAGGTGGGCATCTCATTGTTCTTGTTGTCTATGTGGATGATATCATATTTGGCAGCAACAAAGATGAATCTTGTAAAGACTTAGCAAACAAGATGCAGAATGAATTTGAAATGTCAATGATTGGTGAACTGTCTTACTTTCTAGGGCTACAAGTTAATCGAATGAGAAAGGTATATTCATTTCCCAAATCAAATATGTGAAAGAAATGCTAAAGAGGTTCACTATGGAGGACTGTAAGCCAGTCAGCACTCCCATGACAATAGGCTGCAAGTTGAGTAAAGAAGACAAATCTCCACCCGTAGATCAAACCATGTATAGATCAATGATAGGAAGCTTACTATATTTAACTGCAACCAGACCTGATATTCTGCAGGCAGTTTGCATGGTAGCCAGATTTCAGGCCAGTCCCAAAGAGACTCATGTAACAGCAGTTAAAAGGATTTTTCGGTATCTCAAAGGCACCATGGAGTATGGGTTGTGGTATCCAAAAGGCAAATATTTCACTCTTATATCATATTCAGATGCAGATTGGGCTGGATGTGTTGATGATAGAAAGAGTACCAGTGGAGGAGCATTCTATTTGGGGGACAGATTGGTTGCATGGCACAATAAGAAGCAAGAGTCAGTTTCTTTATCTACAATTGAGGCAGAATATATTGCAGCAACAACATGTTGCACACAAGTCTTGTGGATGAAACAAACCTTGAAAGATCTAGGTATTAATTTTAGTGAACCAATATCAGTAAAGTGTGACAACACCAGTGCAATCAACATTTCTAAGAATCCAAGAATGCACTCACGGACAAAGCACATTGCTATAAGGTATCATTTCTTGAAAGAAAAAGTTGCGTAAGGAGAAGTTAAATTGGACTATGTCCCAACTACATAACAGGTAGCAGATATTTTTACAAAACCTTTGCCCAAGGAAGTATTTGAGTATCTTCGAAGCAAATTAGGAGTAGTCACACTTCCTAAGAAGTGACTAGCTACAGGGATCACTTTCTCAGGGGGAGCATTTGAGTATTTGAGGATGGACTCAGGGGGAGTCAAATTGTGCCTGAGAAGTGTGAGGATGGACTCAGGGAGAGTCTGCAGCAGCCCTTTGGTATTATTGACAAAGGGGGAGAAGAGTTACAGGAATGTATACAGGTGTTGCCAACAATTCCAAAGGGGGAGATTGTTGAGCAAGGTGTTGCAAGAAGGTTGTCATTGTTGTCAACACAGGTAGTTAGATCCAAGGATGCAGTGGGTAGACAGATCAAAAGTCATTCAGATGCAGAAGATAGAAAAAATTCGAAGAAAAAGACAAGTTAGAAAATTGTCACGATATCGCGACAAGTCGGAGGAGAGAGAAAGCACAGCCAAAAATGTCATGATTTCACGACGAAAGTGAGGAGAGAGAAAGCACAGTCGAAAATGTCATGATTTCACGACAAAGTGAGGAGAGAGAAGGCGCAAGGCAAACTGTCGCGATTTCACGACATGTCGGAGGCCAAGAAGCTAAGTTGAGAAACTGTAGCGATTTCGCTACATGTTGAATTTTCGTTGGCAGAAGTAGGGAGAAAGTGTTAAGTAAATAGGTTGTAGCGATTTCGCTACGAGTTGCAAAGGCACAAAGTAAAGGTGTAGCGATTTCGCTACGAGTTGCAAAGGCACAAAGTAAAGGTGTAGCGATTTCGCTACGGGTAAAAGTTGCACAAAACAAAGGTGTAGCGATTTCGCTACAAGGTGAAAATGCTCAACACGAAGGTGTAGCGATTTCGCTACAGGTCTAAAGTGCAGAACTCAAAGGTGCAGCGATTATGCTTCAAGTCGAAAGTGTAAGGCACAAGTCAATATTTCATGGGTAAAAGCAAAGTTGAAAGCACAAGGCACTAAGTTGTAGCGATTTCGCTACTGCATGAAGCTAGGATTGTACGGAAGCCGAAAGCGTCACGATTTCATGACAAGAATGATGATGACGTCAAAGTGAAAGTGTCACGATTTCATGATAGGGTGCAAGGAAAGCCGCTGGAAGCCGAAAGCATCACGATTTCACGACAAGAATGATGATGACGTCAAAAGTGAAAGTGTCACGATTTCACGATAGGTGCAAGGAAAGCTGCTGGAAGCCGAAAGCGTCATGATTTCATGACAAGATTAAGAGGATGACGAATCGGTTCGAAAGTGTCACGATTTCGTGACATGAATGGTAGGGAAGCTTTCAAAGGCCAAAAGGGTCACGATTTCATGACAGCAAGGGCATGGAGGCGTACGGCTACAAAAAGTGTCACGATATCGTGACATGTTAGTATTTCACGGCAATAAGCAACAGGAAGGTGAAGAAGGTGGCAGCAGAGTTTGAGGCCGACAAGTTGAATCGAGGCCGATGCTTTTAGGGTTTTGAAGCGACATTGTCAAGGGTTTAAGTTGGTTTTTAGGGTTTTAATTTTAGGGTTTTGCGGACTTGCAAGGGTTTTAAAGGATTTTTAGGGTTTTAAGGTTTTGTTTTAGGGTTTGAAGCAAAAAATTGCTAGGGTTTTACAGTGGACATTTTTAGGGTTTGCTACCGACAATCACCAGGCTTAAGCAGCCAAAAAATTCTAGGGTTGAAGTCGACATCATTAGGGTTTGCAGACGACGTCCTAGGGTTACAACCGACTATGATTTAAGAATTGTTCTTGAAGATTCTTCTATAAAAGGAGGGCTAATTGAAGATGGAAGAGGACGAGTGCGAAGATAAGGTGCGTATGCAAAATTTGTGCAGAGAGTGAGTCGTTTCGATCTGAGCTAAGGCCGAAGCGATATTTCTTTAGTGACGAAGTGAAGAGTGCATATCGAATCTTCGAGAATCAAGAGCGCGATGTGCAGAGGGTGTGTTTCAAGTCCAAAGTAATAATGCAGACTGTAGAAGTGATCGATCTCCAGATTGCAGTAGAGAGTGCGAAGAAGTTTAGAGAAGCGATCGGATAGTGCGAATCGTGTTGCGCAGAAGCAGTAAATGCAAAAAAATAGCAGACTGTGAGAAATGAGGTGAAAGTTTTATTCTGTAATCTTTATTATTGTTTTCCAAGTTGTAGCTTGGCACAAGGGGTTGGTGCCTCTTTCCAGTAGGTGCTGGTAAAATAGGAGTTGGTGCTCCATTCTGTTGAAGCAGATAAAGTTAAGGGGTTGGTGCTCCTTCCAGTTGGTGCTGGTAAAGGATTATGTAAAGTTGTAGCTTTGCATTGACTCGGATTTGGATGGTAGTCCAAGCAGTCATTTTTGAGGAGTAGCCACATTGGTGAACCTCGTTAAATTGTTGTGTTATGTGTGATGCTTTCTTGATGCATTTAGTATCTTTTTTATCTGCTTTAAACTGCTGCTGGATTTAAAACCATATGTTTTAGAAATTTTAAAGAACACACTGATTCACCCCCCCTCTCAGTGTCATTGTGTTTACAACAAGGTTGTTTTTGGTAGAGCTATGCAATGCTCGATTATACCCGTGTTGAATTTAGGGAAGGCTCTCATCCCATGTGCATGGATAAGTGGAATTATAAATTCAAATAAGATATATAATCAATCAATTGATAACTTATATTTGGCCATCAATCTGAGGATTGAAGGCTATGCGCATGGTCAACTTGGTGTCCATCATGCTCCATAGGATGGACCAAAAATATTCAAAAATATTTTATCCTTGCCATATACAATGGTCTTTTGTAGTCCAAATTTAAAACAAGCATGAGTAAAATAAATCTTAGAAATTTCCTTAGCCAAAAAGGTTTTCGTATAAGAAATCAGGATAAGGATTTTTAAAAAATGATCAACTACTATAAAAATACAAGTAATGCCATGTTTAGATGTGGGTAAACCTAAGAGAAAATCCATGGAGATAAATTCCCAAGACTTGGATAACATTGTGAATGGTGTATATAGTCCTTGCTTCTTCTTGGTTGGTTTTGCAACAATACAAGGGGTACATGACTTGATGTACCTATTGACATTGTTCCTCATCTTGGGCTAATAGAAATACTTTTGGAGTCTTGATAATATTTTTTCCACCCCAAAGTGACCTACTACTTTTTTTAAGTGTTCTTCCAAAATCATATTTTAGGGCTCACTAGTTGGTGCACAAATATATCCCATGTGGTAGATGAGGCTATCTTACAAATAAATATAAAAAAAAATTACTCACGTGAATAGCATAGTACGTATTTTCAAAAATATAATTTACTTCATATAAGGTGGACCAATATGAAGCATCATGTCTATATGAATCAATAATTGTGATGAGTTCTATGATTGGAGATCAAACCAAGACTTTTTCTACTTATTTGGAACTCCCTTCATTATGCTTTATGATCAAATGGAATTGTTATAGATATGTACCCCATTTTTAATGTCTTTAATTTTTGAGCTTACTCTATCTAAATAGACTCTAGAGATCTATGATTTAGGTGGATGATGGTTTCCTTGCCCAAGATGTAGTGCTTCCATTATTTACATGCTTGGACAATGGCATAGAGATTTTTTTCATATGTGGGATATTTTTGAATTGCTTTGTTTTACTATGATAGGCAATTGGATGCCCATGTTGTGTGAGAATACCTCCTATGTGTACTTTGATGGATCAGTCATTACCTAAAAAGGTTGATGTAAATTAGTTAGGAAAAATGTAGGATTTGAATACAATCAATATTTCAACCTATCAAATGGCCTTTGGATTTGACATATCATTTTATCACTTGGTTTAGTGGCTAGACAATGTGTGAAAACCCCAATACAAATATCTGATAGAAATTGAAAAGACCCAAAAAGCTATGAGACTCTATTGGAGTCTTTGGGGTAGACAAATCTCTGCTTACCTAAATATTCTTGGGATCAACATGGAATACCTCTTTGTCAAAAATATACCTAAGGTAATGAATATTTTTTATGCAAAATGAGCACTTCTTTAAATTAGCATATAGCTTGTATCTTCAAAGAATCTAAAGTACCTATAAAAATGTTGCAGATGTTCCTCCCATGTCTTACTATAGATGAGAATGTTATCTAAGTAGACAACTAAAAATGAACTAGTATAGGGACACAATATGTCATCCATCATCCTTGTGAATGTCTTCCATACATTAGTGGGATATATGGGTATTTGATGATAGCCAAATTTGTAATCAATTTTGGTTAAGAATTTTACACCATAGAGCTGGTGTAGTAACTCATCTATCTAAGGGAATGTATAATGATTCTTCATAGTGATTTTATTTAAAACGTTATAGTCAATACAAATTCTCCACATTCCATATTTATTTAGAACTAAGACAATTGAATTACCACATAGTGAAGCACTTGATCTGATGTGTCCCTTTTGAATCTATTCTTGGATTTACCTCTTAATTTTATTATTTTCATAGATTGCTCTATAATAAGCATGCACATTAGGAAAGGAATAACTAAGAACTAAATCGATGGAATGCATTACCTCATAATAAAGTGGAGCCCTAGTTGGTGACATGAATAATTCATCATATTATACTACATTTCATCCATCTAATTCTACTATGTACGATCTATAATTAATGTATTGATCCTCTATTGTGGCTTGATCATCGATATAATAAATTTTCTTATTTTGGATATTATCTTTGGGTATTTTTTAGTATTGATTATGAAAAAATAGGTAGGAGGAGATGCCTCTGGGACCTTGAAGCACTGACCTCTAATAGTGGTGATAATACTTTAGGGCATAGAATCATATACACCATGCCTCTTCCATAAAATGGTTGGTCCAAAATCACATCATAAACATCTAAGGGCACAACATCATACAAATTTTATCTTTTAAGGGTTTATTGAAATAAGAGAGGAGACAAATTTGACTAACATGAATGTCTCTTATCTATTATAACCACTTAAGTGTGGTGTGGAAGGTAGGTTCAAATACTTAATAATCTAAGAAAAATTAAATTATTTTGAATGCCACTATCAATAATGAAATATAAGGGCTTACGATTGACCCACATTTGTGAGTGAAACAAGCATTTATCCTCTTGTGACTCCTTTGATGTAGCATGTGCAGTGGCAATGGACACATTTGATTTAGGTTCCATGGTTTACCTATGGATGTAAAGGTAGTGGTGCAGTGGATGTAGAGGGTTATAACTTAACAAACAATGACTAGAATGTTTAACACTCCTTCCTCAAATGTTGGTTGCTCTTGTGATAATTGCATCATTTTCCACTCTTGGCCTTTAAGAAATTCTTTTCTTGGGAGTCTTTTTTTTCTTTTAATTTTGATTTTGGGGTTGAGCCACTTTAAAATAATTCTTTAGTTGGTACTTTATATTTTAGTTTTTATTATTTTCTCCTCCTTTTCTATTTTTATTTTTGTACCTTTAATCCAAATTAATAGTAAGTTTATAGGTGTAGACATGGAAAATTGACCCATCAAAATGATTCAATTTTCCTTAGATCCCTAGAAGTCCCTCAAAATTTCTAAATGCAAGTTTGATCCCCTTTCCCCCCTTTTGTTTAGCCTTTTTTCCTTTGCCTTACTAAATTCATGATCATCCAAGACAAGGCACGAATTTGGCATGCCAAATTCATACTCTAAATATGGGATGCAAATTTGGCAATCTTGGATTTTTAATATAAAAAACCCTAGTCTTATATCTGTTCTTTGTGATGTTGTAATGAACCTCCTCACATGATATTTTAAAGAAAAATAATTGATGATTTAAACTTACCTTTTTATTTAGAATGTTATACTGCTAATGGTTTTATGTATGTAGGACTAGGAATATTCCTTTTACAGACAAGATAAATTGATGGAAAAAAAGGTAAATTGAGGGAAGTGATGATTCAATTGATGAGTACATGGAAACTCACATTGGTGAGTGTCATATAGGTGCATTGGCAATAAAATGCATTTTGTGTGTGCTTTGTGAAGAATATTTGTTGGTTGCTTGATATGTGCATTTATATATATGGGAGGCAATGAAAATGCCATTAGCATGGGAGACTACGTTCATTGAGTATGGATGAAATTGGAAAGTGTTTGAGTATAATTGCTAATAAACTTGATATATAGAGATAAATAAATATAGTCAAAAAAATGCGCATATGATCATGGAATTAATATGTTGAAAATGAACATATATTGAACATTTTGTATGCATTCCTTAATGAAATAAAAATAAAAATGAACTTTAACCTCCACTTCCCATGGTCCAAAGAATGGTGTGGAATATTGATAATGGAGCAATCTACGTGTTAACATGTAGTTTTAATGATTGCTTTATGAAACCTACTCCATGTTTTGGCGGGTGTGAGAGAAGTGGTTAAAAAGAAAAGATAATACACTATTTGCATGTACAAGGGGGAATACATTCTTGTTTATGCAATAGCTAGGAATTGGATGAAAGAAATAGGAATAGAGCTCACTCGATAACAAAAGAAAACAAGTGATTAACTCTAGGTTGGGTGTTAATTTACTTATCTTTAAAAATATTTGTATATTATACTTGTTGTTATTCTCAGATTCATTTGAAGAATAAATGGAATATTTCGTTGTTTGAAGCAAGAGAATCCACTTGTCCAAAACTGGGTATGCATTGGAAGGGGAAGAGAATCTCCCTTTTTGGCCTCCATTCTACAACATGTCATAAATATTTTGCACCCTAATGTCTACATGCTTGAATAGGTAGGATAAATGGTAGTTTTTGGGTACCATTTGTCCAAAATTTGACTTTTTGGGAGACAAATCTTGTGGCCATCCCACCTAGAGACGGTCACTTTCCACCATCCCTAGGTGGGACGGCCATGAACTGTGATCATCCCAGGGTGGTATGGTCATGTCTATGTGGCCCCAAACCTCCTAAAAGTGGGGTAGGACCACTGTGTAACCTCTGAGGGTTGCCCAAGGGCACAAAATGATATTAATTAGCCAATGCTTTCGATCACCTAATTAGATTGACATGATTTTAGTGTCTATATTTGCCCCTTTTTAAGATGTTTTGCATGCAACACAACACTAAGCAAAATTAGATGACTAAAATGTTGAATTATTAGGGTTATTTAGTAATCTAACCAAATTTAGATATCCCAATCATGGAAAGAGCATGTGTTCTTGAATCCTTACTTCTAACTAGCTAAGGAACTTGCTTCAAGTATAACCTTTCATGTTCGATTTACTTGATCTTAGATATTGTTAAGTCATGAAGTGATCGGGACATATCCTTCATGATTATAGAATGCCAAGCATTTTTTTAATTGGAATTTGTGCTTGTTTGTTGTCCCAAGTAGGGGCATGATTATCTTTGGCAAAGATTCATTGGACGGACGCAATTTGCATGATTGAGTGTTTACTTATTGATTTTGATTATGAATTTGTTAAGTATGAATACCCCCTCAAGTGATGATTCAATGAGGTAATTACCAGTGAGAAGAGCGATGAGTTGCTTGACCCATATGACTTGGTTGGGGTTCCCTTCAGTTTCACCCATTAAAAAATGAAGCATTTTTTAGAGGATTTTGGTGATTTTGTTGATGTTGTATGGAAAAAAGGAGCTGAAAACTTTGTTCTCATGGGGTTGTCCAGAAATAATGGCCTTTTTAGTATTTGAAGTAAATAATTTTCCACTTATCCATTAGAAATTTAGATTCATTTTGATCCCTAGTGAAATTTGAGCAAATTTGAGCTATTTTTTGTGGGTTTTGGACCTTTTTTGGTGTATTTTTGAGTTGTTTTGAGGTGATTTTTTGGTGGCCATCCCAGGGTGGGATGGTGGTACACTTTATTACCATCCTAGGGTGGTAAATTAAACTAGTTAGCCACTCATACCACCTAGGGATGGTCATGGCCCTGGGAGGGTTATTTAAGCCAAAATGGGTCATTTGGGCTCATTTGTGCATGTTAAAATTTGCAATTCGAGAGGTGAGAAGGAGGAGAGTGTTTTTACATAGTCGAGCACTACCAAAATAATCCTACAATCACTATGATCCAGCATGCATACTCATCCAGCAATGGAGCTAGTGTGAGACGGGTAAGAATTGAATTTCTTGTTGCCCTATGCTAGCATTAGAAGTGCAATTGTGGCTTGTTTTTGCTTTTTGGTAGAGCACACTAAATACTAAGTAATTGAACCTAATTAGTGATGTCCTATAATATTTTATGATTTTTTTTGAGTTTTTGTGCAATTTTAATACTTTTTATTGCTTTATTTTGCTATTTTTTGACTATTTTTGGTGGCCTGGAAGGCCCAATTTTTCCCATTTTGGGGGTTGTCCCTGGGTGGGATGGCCAACCTGGGCTATTTGGGGGCCATCCCTGGGTGGGATAGTCATAAAATAGCCTAAAAAATTAGCCTTTTTTGGTCTTTTTTGGGTATTTTTAGATCATTTTGAATCATGTTTGGTGTTTGTTATTGACCGGCCTATCTCTACCAAGTGGTTAAGAGTCGGTATCAAGTTTTGACTCTCTTTGAGACCACAAGAGACTTATTGAAGGAGTCGGACTTGGAATGGATTGATACCATTAGCCTCAAGTAGGTGATACATTTAGAGCCTATAGTGGGTGACCATGCTTATCTGATTACTCTTATTGATTTGTGGGATTCGCACACCAACACCTTCCACCTACTGATAGGGGAGATGATGATGATGCTTTAGAATATCCATAAGATATTACACATTCTGATATATGGGTGGTTTATTATGTCTTCTCAGCATGACCTAAGATATTTATCCATGGAGAGGTACTTCAGTGAGCAAGTGGAGGAGGCAATACGCGACTCACTGAGCAAAGGAATACTAGAGGGGTTTTGGTATGTGGTCGGTGTGTTGAGGACTAGGTATGTCCTATTGATGACATTGATCTCTAATATACTACTACCAAACTCATCAGGTGTCAGGTTTCCTTGGAACTTGTAGGCCCAAAAAGGTGACATCCTTAGAAAGCATTGAAAATTTTATTCTAAGGTATGAATTTTCCATTTCGCACACTTTTAGTGTATTTTGGAGTGGATCCGCAACATGCATTTCATAATCCACCCAAAACTTAGTGCATTTTTTACCTTGAGATGTTTCACTCAATTTATAATTTATTTTGGTGTAGATTGGCACCAAGTCCCAATTTTGCAAAAGTTTTTGGTAATGATGATGTCAATGCAAAAGAAAGTGTGGAATGGCGACCGAGAGTAATTTCTTGCATGCTCCGAGTGGCTAATTGTCAGTAAGGCTAAATCTATTGAGTCTCAAGAATATTTTGGTGTGGATTGAAAAAAAAGAGGTAGGAAACACTACTTAGAGTGTGAATTGGCAACAAAGGGTAATTTTACACTGCATAGAGTGTGGATTGGTGACAAAAGCCCTTTTACACTGCACAAAGTGTAGAATAAAGATAAAAGATATTTTACACTTTTTCTAGTGTATATTGGCAATCCCACATATTAACAAAGCAAATATAATGTTAGTATATTTTATATTGTGGATTTCAGTTTTTTTGAAGTCAAAGAAGAGAAAAGGAAGGTTAATGAGTGGATTGCATCTCGCTAACCTCTTAGTGTATTTTACGTCAAAATTTGATTCTGCATGATCAAGGCTAAAAAATGTGATGTCAGTAACTTAAATGTACAAAATGGTGCTTTAGTTTTCCTCACCAACTTGTAGAGTATTTTGGAGGTTTAATCACAGCCATCCATGATGAAGATCAATGATCCAAGTTTTACTGATATTTTTTAAGGATTTAAAAGGTAAAACTCATCGGATCAAAACACCATTAGTTGAAGGGTAGGAAGATGAAGCATCAAGGGTTTCCAATAATAATAACTAGATGCAATTACAGATCTACGATGGATCCAAGCCTCCAAAAATTATCAAGGGACGATATGCAGTGTCCAACTATTCGAACTTCAACTACCATCAACAAACCAGCAAGTTGTAGAGGTATGCTGCCATGGCGGATTTCTCACAACGATTTTCCTGGAGCTCTCTAGACAGTAAGATAATGTCAGCAAACTCTCTACTGAGTTGTAAATATACAATCTTTGTAATGTCTCCTTATTTTTTTGTTATTTTACAAACTACAAATAGAGGTCAAACCCTCATTTTTGAGGTTAAATATAGTGCGTTTGCTTTCCCTACAAATATTCTTATGAGCTAATGGAAGGAGAATTACTCTAATATTTTAACTCAAATTGATCATCTTCATCATCTTTTGCAAGAGGTTCAAAGTCTTGAGCTACATTTCTATTAATACTTGAATGGTTAGTTCATTCTAGATTATTGGATTACTAGTTGTGAGAGTCATTGAAATCTATTCTTGGTTAGATCTGTATTGTTAGGAAGTTTATTTCTATTAAATCTAACTATTGGTGTATTCTTCTATTTGGATTATCAATATTAGATGTTGAAATTCCTTTCTACAATATATTTATGTTTATGCTTTATTGTATGAAGGTTTCATTTATTTGGGTGATGTTAATTTAAATGATGAAACACTAGAAATAACTTGTGGAAGCCTTTTGTTGTAGTTTCCCATGTTGTTAGCCTATCTAGCCATTGTTTTTCATAACATTTCTAACCCTAAACCTTTTCAACCCTTATCTCAAAACCCTAATTGAGCTTTAATTGAGTCAACACCTTTTTAAGTTGACAAGGAACCAACCTACTCTGGAGGTTGGATTGAAGTTGTCTTTGGTCCATCCAATGTTTGAATGTCAAGCTACGACTATCGGGTGCATGCCTGAACAGAAAATTGGAAGATAGAGAATTGCAATTTTAAGTAAAACTTGATGTCAATTTGGTGTCCAATAGTTTTTGGCATGCCCGGTGGGACCAGTTCACAAGGAACACAAAAACCCATCATATGAGTTATTGTTTTATCTCTACCCGAAGGAATTAATATTTGGTGAATTGTCTTGACCTTGCTAACAAAGAATAACAAATTCACCTGGAAACTCCCTGGTATTTAAACCTAGAAAAGAATTACCCCAATAGACTAGTGTCCTTTCATGTATACCAGGTGTTTCAAAAGGAATAACCCTAAATCTTATTTTTATTGTTAGCTACCTTATAGAGGGTCTACTATTATCAAATATTTGAATCAAGATTTCCTCTCAGAAGAAGAGCTTCCTATGGAAAATATTGCAGTTAATTCAACAACTCTTGGAGCAAGACCTACACCTAGAACTATGGTTGGAAAAGCAGTAGCAAATCAAGGGAACATACCCCCAAATTAGCCATTACAGGAATATCCCAGCTGGATCATAGTTGGTCCCCTTATATTAGCCCATATGAATGCCATTCCCCATGTTGTATCCAATGCTATTCCCACTAATTATGGATCTCGAAAGACAACATATGATAAATGTTAGGATATTTTGAATCTAGCAACAATCCACAATATAAAGGAGGAGGAGGTTATTTTGAGGATCATAGCCCTATCCTTCAGAGGGAATATTTTACATTGGTTTAGGACAATATCATATAACACCATCACTTTATGGCAAGAATTGGTTGAGCTTTTTGTGGAAAAATTTAATGAATCTTCTAACCCTTTCTCATTTCTTAATGAGTTTATGTTCATGCAAAAATATCAGCAAGAGACTATCTTAAATTTCAATTTAAGGTTTAGCAGAACATGGAAAAGAATTCCCCCTATAGCTAGAACAGTTGCATGCCTTTCTTATATGTACTATATCAGAGCCCTCTAGCTCCACACGCGAGGGGGAGCGAGAGCCCCCCTCTTGCTTGTGCGCCGCTCCGGCGTGCTTGCTTTTTTCTTGTGCTTTTCTCCCCCCCCCCCCCTCCCCCCCCCCCTGCGATCCACCCCCCCCCCAGGCCCCCGCCCCCCCCCCCCTCCTCCCTTTTTCTCCCCCCCCCCCCCCCCCCCCCCCCCCCCCCCCCCTTATCCTCTCTCTCTCCCCCCCCCCCCCCCCCCCCCCCCCCCCCCCCCCCCCCCCCCCCCCCCCCCCCCTCTTTTTTTTTTTTTTTTTTTTAATAAAAAAAAAAAAAAAATTTGTGAAAAAAAATTTTATAAATAAAAATATTGGGGGGGGGGGGGGGGGGGGGGGTTTTTTTTTTTGTGTTTTTATTTTTTGGTGGGGTGGGTTTTTTTTTTGGGGGGGGGGGAAGAAACACAGATGGGGGGGGGGGGTTTTTTGGGGGACAGGTCTCTTAATTCTGGTGTTTGGTGTGTAATGAGCCTCATGATTCATAGTCTTCAGGTCATGTCCCAACCTAAAGTTTGAGGGAAAAAAGAGAGCGGGGGGGGGGGAAGACGGCCCACCCCCAGTGATACTTTTCCTATTCCCTAGGATAAAGGGAAAGAGAAGATAGATAGTCTCCCAAAATATTTGAAAAAATAAACTGAGGGATACATAATGAAGTCTAAATATGAGGCTCAAGAGAGGCTTAGATTCCCTTCTATTACCAAAAGATAAAGTATAGAAGCCACTCAACAATATAAAAGGAAATATGGTGAGCCAGAAATAATTCCTAAGAGGACCACCTTAGCTAAATCTTAATATGATGCTCTTTTCATTCTTGGCTAGAAATACTTGCTTAAGGCATCTCTCAACAGGTAACCACATGATAGGTAGGCCACCACAATCCTTAGTATATGCTCAGAAAAGAAAGAAATGTCCCCTGCTATTTTTAATAATAAACCCCTACTTTCTATATCTCTTTGAGGATGGAAGGTTGGATAGTCTAAAATTGTATGATAGATTCATGAACATCAACTATAGTTATGCCTAAAGTAGTCTATGAAGAGATGGATATGGAGTTTACCCGATCTTGCCTTGGAGTACTGCAATTTGATGGAACACCTATACAAAAAGTGGGAGTAATAAAGTATGTTTTAATGAGGTTACATAGAGCCCTTACGATGAAAATAGTACAAGAAATACTAGTGGTTGACCTAGATCCATACTTTGGTTTATGACTCTCAAGGGATTTCACTGCAAAATTAAGTGGATGCATGTACATGGATTATTCTAGAATGGTCATTCCCTTCAAAGGGAAAAGGATAAGGATAACACCTGAAAAGCCTATGTCTTATCACATAGAAAAAATTGAAGAAGACATGTGCAACCTCACTCCTCTGGAAGAGTTTAAAATTGTGGACAAATTTGAAGAACTAGAATTAGAATATGAATTAGCTTTTATAGAGGATTACAATCAGTTTGGGATAGGTATGGGCACATATTGTATTTCTGTATAATCATAGAAGAACATTTTTGCTATATATAATCAATATCTAAGAGAGATAGAGGTATGGAATATGCACTTTGATGTTGCTAGATGTAGAAATGGAGCTGGTGTTGGTGTGGTACTATAGTCCAAATCAGAAGGGATAAAGAGTTTTACCTTCATATTAACATGGTCATGTACCAATAATTATGTAGAATATGAGGATCTATACCTCAGAGTAATGCAAGCATAAAATATGCGTATTAAGGTCTTGAACATATATGGTGACTCTAAGTTAATCGTCCATTAGGTAAGAGAAAGGTGCAACAATAAGCACCATTACCTAAAAGTATATAGAAATAGGGTATGGGATATGATGGAATCCTTTGATTTCCTAAATATAAACTTTATTCCTAGAGAAAATAATACTTTGGCAGACTCCTTAGAAACAAGGGGAGCTAACTTCAATCCTTCTATAGACATTGGATTCATGAAAGACAAGGGAATCAAAATTATTTGCAGACCTGCAGTTCCAGATAAACATATTGTTTTGCATGTTTTTGAAAGTGATGAATAGATAATTGATTTTCTAGTAATATAAGCCTATCTCTCCACTATCCAATAAGAAAATCTAGAGGAAATTTATCAATATGATGATATTCAACTTAGGAATAATCACATACCTAGGGGTTTGGTCACCTTTGAAAGCTTGTTTGACAGTGAAGATAGAAAAAGGACCAGTGCCATGGAAGGTAATGAAAATTTTTATAAAGAAGTTGAAGTCAGTACTAAAAAGAAGCTTAATGTTAAAATTTGATGTTCACCAAAGGAATAAGAGGATATTAAGGGTTTATACCTAAAGTACCAATGCATCGTAGCTTGGTCATATGAATACCTTAATGTATATGATAAAAGGATTATCCAACACATTATTGAGCTAGAGCCTGATGTAAAACCTTTTAGGTAGAATCAAAGGCCTGTAAATCCAAGGATTAAAGCCATTATGAGAGAAGAGCTTTTAAAGTTGTTAAATACTAAGATCATATATCCAATAAAATATTCAACCTGTGTAGCCAACTTGGTACCTATGAGAAAAATAAATGGTGATATTCATCTGTGTGTGGATTTTAGGAATCTTAATCAGGCATTATTAAAGGATCACCACCCCATTTTATAGACTAATCAAATCTTACATATAGTGGCAGGGGTAGAAAGGTTCTCACTATTGGATGGATTCTTTGGATATAATCAAATTTTTTTCAAGAATGAAGATCAGTATAAAACAACATTCACCACAAAATGGGGCATATTTGACTACCAAAGAATACCTTTTGGGTTGTCCAATGTGGGAGCCACATTTCAAAGACCCATGGACTACGCCTTTGGGAAACTTATTAATAAGGTCATTCTGATCTATTTGGATGACATAACAGTTTTCTCCCACAATAAGCATGACCACTTAGCACACCTTGAACAAGTCTTTTAGAAGTACAGATAATTTGGAATCTCCCTCAATCCTAAGAAGTCTTTCTTTACAATCCATGAGGGAAAATTGCTAGGTCATATGGTCTCAAAATAAGGTATGGTCATAGATATATATAGAATAAAATCCATTATTACTCTCTCATTTACTGTAAATAATGAAGCCTTGCAATCTTTTTTGGGACAAATAAACTTTGTCAGGAAATTCATTTCTAATTTTGCACAAAAAGTGAGGCCCATATCTAAACTGCTCAAGAAAAATATTGAGTTCAAATGGACTAAATTAAGGAAATAAGCCTTTGATATAATCAAGCATTCCATTGCAATAGCTCTAGTACTAGTAAATCCATATTTTAGTAAGGAATTTATCCTTTATGCTTATGGAGTTGAAGAGAGTTATGCCTCAGTGCTCACTCAAAAGGATGGTCAAGGTGAAGAGCATCCCATATTCTTTTGGAGCCAAACCCTCCATGATTACCAAGTTAAGTATAATTTTATTTAGAAATAAGGATTTGCTATGATGAATTCATTGAAGAAGTTTAGGCAATATTTGCTACAAAGTAATACCTTGGTATATGTTTTTCACCCAGATGTAATAAGATTTATTCTACAAGGTGAACTAGGATATAAGAGGGCTAGTTGGATAACCAAGATCCAAGAATATTATGTGGAGATAAAACCCACCAAGTTGGTAAGATTTAAGGCCCTATGCCAAGGTCTAACAGAGGTATCAACATCAGAAGAAATAATATCTTGCCATGCCATAGAAGAGTATCATATTGAAGGAGTACAACTAGGTGATTTTGACTGGGTAGACCAAATGATAAAATACTTTTAGACTGGAATATGCCCTCCTAATATTAATGCATCACAAAGAATAATATATGGACTTAAATCTTTGAAGTATGTTTTATTCCCAGAAGGTCTATACAAAAGGAACTTGGATGGAGTCCTCCTTAAGTGCTTGAAAGAAGATCAACAACAAAAGGTCATTGAGGAGTTCCATGGAGGGCCATTTGGAGGAAATTTATTAGACAGAGTTACAAATTTGAAAATTATAAGAGTAGGCTATTACTGGCCTACTATATTTACTGATACCTTCAAAATCACTAGATCTTGTGACAAGTTCTAGAGGCATGTAGGGAGAACAAGTATTGCAGCATTCCCTCTCAGGCCAATACAAGTTGAAGAACCATTTTAGTAATGGGGGTTGGACTTCATAGGTGTTATCAATCCAAATTAATTAGCTGAGCTCAAGTATATTCTAACTACCATAGACAACCTCACCAGATCGGTAGAAACCATTCCTACCAAGAAATCAGATCAGGAAGTTGTGATCAATTTTATGGAAAGTTTTATTTCAAGGTTTGGAGTTCTAGAAGCCTTGGTGAGTGACAATGGTCCAGCCTTTATAGGAACCAAATATATTGATTTTTCCAGAAAGTATGGCATCTCCATTAAGAATAATTCAAATTATTACCATCAAGGCAATGGACTTGCATAATCTACCAATAAAAATTTGTTAAGGATTTTGAGGAGATCACTAAAAGGGAATAATAAAAGTTGGCACCTAATACTGGAGCAAGATTTTTGGGTAGACAATATTACTATAAAGAAGTCCATCAAGACTTCTCCCTATGCTTTGGCATATGGAAAGGAGGCTATGTTACCTATCCATTTGAAAATTCCAATACTCAAACTGATAAATACCGAAGAAGTACTAGAAGAAAATCTAGTGGAAACAAGGCTAACGTACCTAATGTAGTTGGAAGAAAAGAGAGCTCAGGTCTATGAGAACATTCATAAGAATTATGTGTACATCAAGGCATGGTTCGATAAAAATGTAAGGTTCAAAAAATTTCAGGTTGGAGACTCAGTTCTTAGGTGGAATGAAAAGAGAACAAAAATAGGTCACCATAAAAATTTTGATTCCTTCTGGGATGGCCCTTTCAAGATAGTAGAGTTCAAAGAGACCAATGTTTTCCATCTTGAATATCTAGAGGAAAACATGCAACCAATTTTGGTTAATGGTTTTCATGTTAAACTCTACTTTGATTGAAATATAAGATCATAATAATATATGTACATATATTATATCACATTTCCTTTTTTTTTGTACTTTGTATCAAGTTTTATTTTAACATGTATAAAAATAAAAGAGATAAAATTTTGCAAAATTGGCTAAGTGTTCCCACAGGATGCAACAAGTGCCTATTCTGCACTCAAATACACTAAGTGTGAAGTGGAATATCATTGAGCTCCAATCCACATTCAAATGAATCATCATAGCAGAGGAATGATGAGTATGTTCTAATACACTAAGTTTTGAAACTTATGATGTGTGGAATGAGGAAGAACATAATCCATCATTTCCAGAGTTATATTGGCCAGAATAAAATAAGTTTCTCCAATCCACAATTTTTAAGTCTACTTTTGATCAGGGAGTAATTCCACTTAGTACCACTTGGAAAAAGGAAAAGGAAGTCCACAATAAATGCTAATTTTTCTCACATTCAAAATAGAGAAAGGACAAAGCAATGCTGCAAGGTTTGAAGCACGTTTGAATTTTGACCAATTAGAGGCTAGAATACCACCTATGACCAAGAAAATATTGAGAGCATAAGGTGTAGAGAAAGGAGATTGGTATCTCCTAACAGAGGGCACAGTCATTAGACTGTATGGCTTCCAAGGTAAGCCTTTTCTGTTGCCTCATTTTGTTATCGAGAGGCTATTTATCTTAGAATATTTGAGGCAAGCAGAATATATAGATTTGAACCATGGCTCTAGGAGAAAGATAAGGTCTATGTTGACCTACTGAAATTTTAGTGATATAACTATTACTAAGAAGTGGTAGGGTGAACAGATTGATCAATACCTGGATAGGTTGGGTCTGTTCTATATTCTTTAAAGATGGAGTTATGACCCTGATGATATATTCTATAAAAGAAATATAACCTTAAATGGATAAAAGGCCTATAAATTTGAGAAGAGATCCAAGCCCCATTTTTAACAAGGCAAAAATAACAAATAAACTACTCTTTTAGAGTGGAATATTT
Organism: Wollemia nobilis; assembly: GCA_028583015.1. Classification (NCBI taxonomy): domain Eukaryota; kingdom Viridiplantae; phylum Streptophyta; class Pinopsida; order Araucariales; family Araucariaceae; genus Wollemia; species Wollemia nobilis. The sequence continues at coordinate 105,883 of JAQPPZ010004524.1, read as the reverse complement.
TTAAAATGGATTAAATTCCTCAATGGTTAGACTTTTATAAATAAATTGTGGATTTTGACCCAGATAACAATGTAAAACATCAATTGAAAGACTCTACCATCAAATAAATTGAGGAAAAAATAGAAAAGAAAGAGGACCCTCAATATCAAGAACCTACTGTTGAAGGGGTAGATAATAAAGGGAAATGGAACGAAGCCAAAATATCAGACTGGTGGAGGGTGATAATTGAGAATGGTAAAGAAAAATTCAGGTTTGGGATTAAAATAGATGATGAATTTTCAAAAATATACGATAATTATGTCAAAACTTGGAGCTCCAAAGACACAAGGAATATAGTGCTCATGTATGGCAAGTCACAAACTAGACTTGATTCCCCATCCCCACATTCATAAGAAGATGTTCATGAAGAGGAACTTGATACTCCATTGACCATTGCTGAAGTCCTTAAGCATTTTCAACCTTCAACTGAGCATATAGAGCAATTTCCAAAGGGATCACAGTTTATGAGTAAAATACACTATTCTAATGAGAAGATTGTCAGTGCACTAGTTATAGAAACAGTAAAGAGGCCTAAATACCTAGCCCTGGGTGGACATCCTCTAGACATAGACGTATACTGGAATGAAAAGGATGAGAAATTTAGGTTTACACCTCTAAGTTTCACCACTACAGCAACAATGGAATTAAATCCCATTTCTAAATAGGTATTACTAGAGGAAACATTATAGGAAGGGTTATCTAAAGAAGATATAGAAAGTGAGATAGTTACATTTCAAGGTTTTTAGAGAAAATCCAAGATGTCCCCAAAAAGAACTGAGAAGGATATTTCAAATAAGAAGATACTAGATAAAGAGGACATAGTTGAGAAAACAACTATTTCAACTACAAAAAATTTGATATAACAAGAAAAATAGTAGATCACAGAGATAGCTCCACAAAACCCTAAATAAGTAGGTGAAGGTATGGTCTCTAATCTCTCTTCTCCTCTTCCTCATCCAAATTCCCCAATAAAATCTCCCTCCCTTTATGAACAAGATGTTGTAACAAAAGTACCTTCACCACCTCATACTTCACCACTTGTTTCATTAGTCACTACTAAGGTACAAACCAATCCATACCCTCCAAGGTAACCCCAAGTTCCACTTTCATCATTTGAAATCCCAATGTCATCATCTGAGGTTCCCCTTTCACCATCTCCCATAGTTACATCTTCACAAGGGTTATGCATAAGAGGTAGGACCTGAAAGGTACATGTAAAAGGTGGCTAATCTATTGCAAAAACCTAGTGAATCTTGGCAAACTGCATGTATGATGGCATGGCAAATTACCTCAAATTTTTAAAAATAATTGGTAAAAAATGGCAAAATTCAAAGTTCTGATCAGACCATGTGAGAAAGGATTTTGTCAACGTAAGACATTTTCCAAATCTTATTGTCCATAACCGGATGCATAATATGATCTGGTTACAGACCGGATCATATTATACATCTGGTTACTAATCGAATGAATAATATAATTCGGTTACGGACTGGATGCATAATATGATCTGGTCCATAACGGGATCATATTATGCATCCGATTCATATCCAGATGCATAATATGATCTGATCCGTAACCGAATCATATTATGCATCCGCTTTCGACCCAAACGCATAATATGATCTGGTTATGAACCGGATCATATTATGCTTCCAGGTACGAACTGAATGCATGATTCTATCTGGTCACAACCAGATGCATAGTTTGGTTCGGTCACCTACCATATGCATACAATAATCCAGCTTGTTGGTAATTTTGGGTATGTTGCCTAGCTTCATGGTTGTGAGTTGGCATTGATGTCAAAAGGAGTTTGTGTTGATATCAAAAGGAATTTGTGTTGATGTCAAAAAGAGTTTGGTGCCAAAAAGATCTTAAAAGTTCCATGATATTTGTTTAAGGGTTTTTAATTAAAACCATGGTGACAAGGTTAAAGGTTTTTCTTAAAACCATCTGGAATCATTAAGGGTTTTTATTAAAACCATCTTGGCTTAATGAAAAGGTTTTTGCTCCTTGAAAAAACCTTTAAAGTCCATTTTGATTATTAATAAATAAATTAACTCAAACCTTTGAAAAGGTTTTAAGTTAAGTTTATTATTAATAAAATAATAATTATTAATTTAATAATTATTATTGAAAGTGTTTCTAAACCCTTAGCGATGCTAATGTAGAAGACTTACCTCGCCGACGTCATTTGTTTGGAAGGAGCGCTGATGTCAATGGGATGCAAAAGACTATTAAAGGGAATTAATTCCTAAGGTTCAATGCACCTCCGATTTGTGTGATTACCTTCAAATTTGTATTGCTTTGTGACCTTCGATTTTGGATTGCTCTATGATTTTCGAGTTTTATATTGCTTTGTGTTTAAGTTCTGATTTCGTATGCCTGTGAGGAAGACAAATTTGTTTGTCTTTAATCTCTGTGAGCAAAGGGAAGGTAAAACGACGAGTGGTGCTTGAGATTTTTGTTGGGCACTTGTGCTCCAACGATGGAGGTAGTGGAATGAAGGCACTTGCTAGGAATAGGTGTCGAGATCAATTCGTGTCGGGCGTGTTTCATTTTTGGTCATGGATTATTGTGCACATGGTACAACAGTTGCCTTGGGCCATGAGTTTGGAGGAGGAAGCACTTTGGTGCTTATGTTGGTGTCTCCACACTTCTCCTAAGGTTGGAGAATTGATTTTTGGCCAAGGTAGATCTTTTGTTGATAATGTGGAATATTTGATTTGACTTGGCAAATTATTGTTGGTAATTGGATGGAGGTATAAGGTTAAATAGAAATATTGCTTTGACATTGTTATTATTGATGCTTAATGTTTATATGGTAAATGCATTTAGAAGTAAATGTATTTTAGGAGTTATAAGGGTTTAAGGAATAATTGTGCTTAATGTCATATTGGGGTTAGAAAGCCTTTGGAGTTATTGAGTGGATATTCTCTTGTAATTATTTTTGAGGTTGAAGTTATTTTGTGATATATTAAGTAGGAGTTATAAGGTGTAAAGGAATATTGTTGATATGTATATTTGTGAGTTTTGATTATTGATGAGTTGGAGTGATAAGGTGTTATTAGGACTCTTATCATTGTGCATTATTCAATTGTTGCTAACTCTAATTTGTGGCAAATTGAGAGTTAGTGTTGTGACAGATTTTGAGTTCTCCTTCTTCATTAAAGTAAAGGTATGGGCACATTCTTCCATGGTTATTATTTATTGATGGTTTTCTAAAAATAAGTTTGGAGTGAAAAGGATTAAATTAAGTTTCCTTATTTGGAGTGGATCTTATTTTTTGAAAGTGGAAGTATTGATTATGCATTATGAGATCATGATGAGTTTATGAGTTATTGCATAATTCTGGTTTATGAGAGTGGAATAATTTGAAGTTTGCTTTAGGGTTTTTGAGTGAAAAGTGTATGCCATTGCTATAAGTTGTTGAAACCCTAATTGAGTTGTTTGGTTGTTGAGATTTTGGTTTTGAGATTGCTTACATTGAGATTGATTTTATCAAGTTATGCTTTACTTGATACATGAGTTGGGCTTGCTCCTTTGATATTTGATTTTATCAAGTTGTACTTTGCTTGATAAACTTGGTTATGTGGTTAAGTTGAGCATTCCCATTTGAGAGAAGTTACAAATATCTTGAACCCCTTTTTGATGCTTAGAGAGAGATTGCTTTGAGTTCTTGAAAACTAACTTGGCTAGGGTTTGATAGCAAGTTATGGTTCTATGTTGGAGGAGTTGATTCCTTGATATTGCATTATTGGCAATTGTTGGGTTGTGGTTCAAGATCTTGTGAAAGTATACTACTTCTATGAGATTGATTTTATATGATTGGATGAAACACATTGGGTCTCTAACAATTCTCTTTGTGTGTTCACATTGGGCAAGTTTCTTGGTAAACTTGCTTGAGCTGATTTGGGCAAGTTCTTGGTGAGCTTGCTAGGACTGATTTGGATAGGTTCTTGTTGAAGAACTTGTGGAAAATTTTGATGAAGTATTGGTGAAGACTTGTGAGTAGTTGTGATTGATTTGTTCAAGCTTTTGGCTTAATCTTGGGACAGATCTGACAGAGATTTGAGAGCATATTTGTGTTGGACCAGAGGACTAAGTTTGGTGCAGATTTGTGATAGAGTTTGAGAGGACTTGTGTTGGATCGACTAACTGTGTTTAGTACAGGTTTTGATGAGCAACTATGGAGGTGATCAGTGAGGAAAAATGTCTCTAGAGCCAGAGTAAGAAGGACAGGACGTCTTCTATGGAAAGGAGTTCCACCTGCTAGCGATAGAAGAGGTAGTGATCTTCTGAAGTATCATTTCCAGAGATTTGGGGGATAGGACATCTCCTTTGGGTATGAGGCCCATAAATACTTGTTTAGGGGATAGGACATCTCCTTTGTGCAGGAGGCTCATAAATAATTGTTGAGGGGAAGGATTCTCCTTTGCGTAGGAGGCTCATAAATACTTGTTGAGGGGAAGGATTCTCCTTTGGATAGGAAGTTCATAAAATTTGTAATAGGGAAAGGATTTCCCAAAGAACTTGATTGAAAAAGCTTTTAGTGAAAATATTTCTATGGATGTAGCCCATCTTGGGTAAACCACGTTAAAATGGCTCTTCTTTGTGTGTTGCTTTCTGTGATGGTTAATGTTATGTTGATGCCACTGCTATCTAAAGTAAAAATTTTAAATGGTTGTATATTATACTGTTCACCCCCTCTCTAATAAGTCTATGTTCTTCAATTGGTATCAGAGTGGGTCTCTCCAAGAAGAGCCTAACAACTTGGATAAGGATCCCTCGGAAGATCATATGAGCATGGAAAGTGATGAAGAGATTGAATTTGATTTGAAAGGGGAATTATTTTTGGCCCTAAGAAATCTGGAAAAAGTCAGGGAAGAGAATTTTGTTTTAAAACAACAAAATCAAGAAGAAGAGATGGCCAAAATAGAACTATCTCAAAATCTCACAGACTTCAAGATCCTAGCTGAAGAAGGAAAGAAAGTTGAGCAAGTTTTGATAGAGGTTTTGAAAGGGAAGGAAGCTAAATGTGAGAGACTTGAAGAAGAGGTGGTTTCTCTAAGAGTTAGACTTGAATAGATGAGTCTTAAACAAAATATTTTTCTTGGAAAGCAAAGGGAAGAATATTTCCATATCCAAGAAGCAGGAACATCCAACAAAAATAAATTCAACTTTCAAAAACCAAAGGATACCAGAAAAGAAGAAAACAAATGAGAGCAATAGACAAGAGTTGATCACAAAATAAGGAACACTCATCAAAGGCTTCCAAATAGGTTACATAATACTTTCCATGGCTATTGTTTTTCTTGCAATAAATATGGTCATAGAGCTATCCATTGTACTAGGATTGTGAATGACAATGTTAAGAAAAATGTTAATTCTTTTGCACCACTCATGGATGATAGTATTATGTGTTACAAATGCAATAATTTTGGGCATATAGCTAGAATGTGTAAATTGGAAAGATCTAGTGAAGTGAATGTTAGGAAAACAAATGGAAATAAAACTAGATCTATGATAGTTCAAACTACTCTTCATGCTCAAGATAAGGAAGAAAAATGGTACCTTGATAGTGGATGTTCTAGGCACATGACTGGAGAAAAAGAAAAGTTTATAGTTATCAAAGAAACTAGTAGAGGGTCAGTTAGATTTGGAGATAACAGATCAGCTAAAATTTGTGGAAAGGGTTCTCTAAGTTTAGATGGAAAAACCAGAACTAAAAATGTGCTTTATGTAGAAGGATTGAGACATAATATTTTGAGTGTTAGCCAACTTTGTGATCAGGGTCATATGGTGAATTTCTATTCTGATAGATGTGAGATAAGGAAAGTAGAGAATGGAAAAATCATTGCTAATGCAAGACGAACTCCTAACAACCTCTACATGCTAAGTGAGATAAAAAGGGAAAAGTGTTTTTTTGTCTCAAGAGGATGAAAGTTGGCTATGGCATAAAGTAATGGGACATTTGAGCTTTGATAATCTTATCAACATTAGCCATAAGAAAGCAGTTAGAGACTTACCTAAATTGAAAAGACCCCAAAATACTATTTGTGGTCCTTGTCAACATGGAAAGCAAACTAGAACCATATTTAAGGCTAAAGGGTACATGTCATACAAACCTTTAGATCTTATTCATACTGATTTGTGTGGTCCCACCAGAACTCAGAGTATATAGGGAGAGAGTTACTTCATGCTTTTCATAGATAATTTCTCTAGAATGACTTGGGTTACCTTTCTGAAAGAAAAATCTGAAGCCCTTGACAAGTTTAAAGCCTTCAAAGAAATGATAGAGAATGAAACAGATAAAAGAATAAAATGCTTAAGATCAGATAGAGGAGGAGAATTCACTTCAAATGAATTTGTGGATTATTGTGAGCAACAAGGGATTAAGAGGGAATTTTCAGTAGCAAGAACTCCTCAACAAAATGGAGTAGTTGAAAGAAAAAATAGAACTATTGAAAATATGGCTAGAGCTATGTTGAATGAGTCAAAGATTCTTGATGGTTTTTGGAAAGAGGTAGTTAGTACAACAGTGTATATTATCACTAGAGCTCAGTTAAGAGTCAATCATCACAAAACTCCCTATGAGCTATGGAAAGGAAGACAAACCACAGTAAAACATTTCAGAGTTTTTGGTAGTAAATGTTACATCTAAAGGTAAGATCAAAATTTAGGGAAGTTTGATCCTAGATGTGATGAGGGCATTTTTCTTGGGTACTCTAGCAAGAGCAAAGCCTATAGATGCTACAACAAAAGAACTTGTACTATTGTGGAAAGCATAAATGTTACAATGGATGAGAAAATAGGGATAAGAGAACCAGTTCAGGAAATTGATGATGAAGATTGCCAAGAAGAATTCAGGGAGGATTCAGATAAAGAAGAAGAGGAAAGACAACAACTCCTTCCTAAAACTCCATCCAGATATGTTCAGAAACACCATCCAAAGGATCAAATCATTGGTAATCCAGAATTCAGATAGACAAGGAGAAGAATCATATCTTCAAATTCCCATACATATGTTTCATTGTTATCTCAGATTGAGCCAAAAGATCTCAGTGAAGCCTGTGCAGATAAGTTTTGGATAAATGCTATGAATAAATAATTGGAATAGATAGAGAAGAGTGAGACTTGGGAACTTGTTCCAAGACCTAAAGATAAAAATGTCATTGGCACTAAGTGGGTCTTCAGAAACAAGCTAAATGAAGATGGTCAGGTAGTCAGAAATAAAGCAAGGTTAGTTTGCAAAGGTTATGCTCAAGTAGAAGGAATTGATTTTGAAGAAAATTTTTCTCCAGTTGCTCATCTTGAGGCTATCAGAATATTTTTGGCTTTTTCAAGTTTTAAAAACTTCAAGGTCTATCAGATGGATGTCAAATCAGCTTTTCTAAATGGTGTGTTAGAAGAAGAAGTCTACATTGAACAACCAAAAGGGTTCTTACTTTCAAAAAATTCAGATTTTGTGTGTAGATTGAAAAAGGTATTGTATGGTTTGAAACAAGCTCCTAGGGCTTGGTATTTGAGGCTTGACAGGTATCTTCAGAAACAAGGTTTCAAAAAAGGTATGGCAGATAGCAATTTGTATATCAAAAATGATGGAAATGATATCTTAATTGTGGTTATTTGTGTTGATGATATCATTTTTAGAGGTAATAACACCAAAATGAGTAAATATTTTGCTAACAATATGCAGAGTGAATTTGAGATGTCCATGATTGGGGAATTATCCTTCTTCTTAGGACTTTAGATTGCCCAATCAGAAGAAGGAATATTTCTATCACAAGGCAAGTACATAAGAGAGATGCTAAAAAAGTTTGGTATGGAGGATAGCAAACTTGTTAGTACTCCAATGATTACAGGGTGTAAGTTGAGCAAGGATGATGAATCTCTAGAGGTAGATCAAAGGTTGTACAGATCCATGATTGGAAGTTTGCTTTATGTTAGAGCTACCAGACCAAAAATCATGCAGGCAGTGGGACTAGTTGCAAGGTTTCAATATGCACCAAAAGAAACTCATGTTATGGTAGTAAAAAGGATTCTCAGATATCTGAAAGGCACTATGGATCTTGGGCTTTGGTATCCCAAGAGCGATAAGTTCACTCTCACAACTTTTATAGATGCAGATTGGGTCGACAATATTGATGACAAAAAAAGCACCAGTGGTGGAGCTTTATTTTTGGGGAATTTTTTAGTTGCTTGGTTAAGCAAGAAACAACCTTCAGTTTCTTTGTCTAGAGCAGAGGAAGAATACATAGCAATAGTAGCTTGTTGTACACAAGTTTTATGGATGAAGACTACCTTGGAGGATTTCAAAATAAAGCATGATCAACCCATTTCCATATTGTGTGATAATACAAGTGCCATAAGTATCTCCAAGAATCCAGTAATGCACTCAAGAACAAAGCATATTCCCATCAAATATCACTTTCTGAGAGAGCAGGTTCAGGACAAGCAGGTTAAGTTGGAATATGTGCCTACTAAGGAACATATTGCTGAAATTTTCACCAAACCTCTTCCAAGAGAGAATTTTGAGTATTTAAGGAAGAAGTTGGGAGTAGTTTTACTCCCACCCCATAATTAATCACCTCAATAGGAGGTGGGGGAGGGGCTAAGCTAAGAGGCTCATTCTTAGCCCTAGGCCCCAAATGTGACCCTTTTCCATTGATGACAAAGGGGGAGATATTTGAGTAAGGGGGAGAGCCTTGAGTTAGGGGAAGCAAAGCTTCAGAGGATGGTTTCCAGTTGGTTTTAGTTTTGACAGTTAGTAGTGGTTTTAGTAGTGGTTTTCCATCAATGACAAAGGGGGATATTGTTGGTAATTTTGGGTATGTTGCCTAGCTTCATGGTTGTGAGTTGTCATTGATGTCAAAAAGAGTTTGTGTTGATATCAAAAGGAATTTGTGCTGATGTCAAAAAGAGTTTGGTTCCAAAAAGATCTTGAAAGTTCCATGATGTTTGTTTAAGGGTTTTTAATTAAAACCATGGTGACAAGGTTAAAGGTTTTTCTTAAAACCATCTGGACTCATTAAGGGTTTTTATTAAAACCATCTTGGCTTAATGAAAAGGTTTTTGCTCCTTGAAAAAACCTTAAAAGTCCATTTTGATTATTAATAAATAAATTAACTCAAACCTTTGAAAAGGTTTTAAGTTAAGTTTATTATTAATAAAATAATAATTATTAATTTAATAATTATTATTGAAAGGGTTTCTAAACCCTTAGCGATGCCAATGTAGAAGACTTACCTCATCGACGTCATTTTTTTGGAAGGAGCGCCGATGTCAACTTGCATGGGATGCAAAATACTATTAAAGGACATTAATTCCTAAGGTTCAATGCACCTCCGATTTGCATGATTACCTTTGAATTTGTATTGCTCTATGACCTTCAATTTTGGATTGCTCTATGATTTTTGAGTTTCGTATTGCTCTGTGTTTAAGTTCTATTTTGTATGCCTGTGAGGAAGACAAATTTCTTTATCTTTAATCTCTGTGAGCAAAGGGAAGGTAAAATGATGAGTGGCGCTTGAGAGTTTTGTTGGGCACTTGTGCTCCAATAGTGAAGGCAATGGAGCGAAGGCGCTCGCTAGGAAGAGGTGTCGAGATTGATTCGCATCGGGCATGTTTTGTTTTTGGTCATGGATTATTGTGCATGTGGTACAACAGTTGCCTTGGGCCATGAGTTTGGAGGAGGAAGTGCTTTGGTGCTTATGTTGGTGTCTCCACACTTCTCCTAAGGTTGGAGAATTGATTTTTGGCCAAGGTAGATCTTTTGTTGATAATGTGGAATATTTGATTTGACTTGGCAAATTATTGTTGGTAATTGGATCGAGGTATAAGGTTAAATAGAAATATTGCTTTGACATTGTTATTATTGATGCTTAATGTTTATATGGTAAATGCATTTAGAATTAAATGTATTTTAGGAGTTATAAGGGTTTAAGGAATAATTGTGCTTAATGTCATATTGGGGTTAGAAAGCCTTTGGAGTTATTGAGTGGATATTCTCTTGTAATTATTTTTGAGGTTGATGTTATTTTGTGATATATTAAGTAGGAGTTATAAGGTGTAAAGGAATATTGTTGATATGTATATTTGTGAGTTTTGATTATTGATGAGTTAGAGTGATAAGGTGTTATTAGGACTCTTATCATTGTGCATTATTCCATTGTTGCTAACTCTAATTTGTGGCAAATTGAGAGTTAGTGTTGTGACATATTTTGAGTTCTCCTTCTTCATCAAAGTAAAGGTATGGGCACATTCTTCCATGGTTATTATTGATTGATGGTTTTCTAAAAATAAGTTTGGAGTGAAAGGTATTAAATTAAGTTTTCTTATTTGGAGTGGATCTTATTTTCTGAAAGTGGAAGTATTGATTATGCATTATGAGATCATGATGAGTTTATGAGTTATTGCATAATTCTGGTTTATGAGAGTGGAAGCATTTGAAGTTTGATTTAGGGTTTTTGAGTGAGAAGCGTATGCCATTGCTATAAGTTGTTGAAACCCTAATTGAGTTATTTTTTTGTTGAGAGTTTTGTTTTAAGATTGCTTCGATTGAGATTGAGTTGATCAAGTTATGCTTTACTTGATACATGAGTTGGGCTTGCTCCTTTGAGATTTGATTTTATCAAGTTGTACTTTGCTTGATAAACTTGGTTGTGTGGTTAAGTTGAGCATTCCCATTTGAGAGAAGTTGGAAATATCTTGAACCCATTTTTGATGCTTAGAGAGAGATTGCTTTGAGTTCTTGAAAACTAACTTGGCTAGGGTTTGATAGCAATTTATGGTTCTATGTTGGAGGAGTTGATTCCTTGATATTACATTATTGGAAATTGTTGGGTTGTGGTTCAAGATCTTGTGAAAGTATACTACTTCTATGAGATTGATTTAATATGATTGGATGAAACATATTGGGTCTCTAAAAATTCTCTTTGTGTGTTCACATTGGGCAAGTTTCTTGGTAAACTTGCTTGAGCTGATTTGGGAAAGTTCTTGGTGAGCTTTCTAGGACTGATTTGGACAGGTTCTTGTTGAAGAACTTGTGGATAGATTTGATGAAGTCTTGGTGAAGACTTGTGAGCAGTTGTGATTGATTTGTTCAAGCTTTTGGCTTAAGCTTGGGACAGATCTGACATAGATTTGAGAGCAGATTTGTGTTGGACTAGAGGACTGAGTTTGGTGCAGATTTGTGATAGATTTTGAGAGGACTTGTGTTGGACCGACTGACTATGTTTAGTACATGTTTTTATGAGCAGCTATGGAGGTGATCAGTGAGGACAGAAGTCTCTAGATCCAGAGCAAGAAGGATAGGATGTCTTCTATGGAAAGGAGTTCCACCAGCTAGCGACAGAAGAGGTAGTGATCTTCTGAAGTATCATTTCCAGAGCTTTGGGGGATAGGACATTTCCTTTGGGCAGGAGGCTCATAAATACTTTTTGATGGGATAGGACATCTCCTTTGTGCAGGAGGCTCATAAATACTTGTTAATGGGAAGGATTATCCTTTGGGAAGGAGGCTCATAAATACTTGTTGAGGGGAAGGATTCTCCTTTGGATAGGAAGTTCATAAAATTTGTAATAGGGAAAGTATTTCCCAAAGAACTTGATTGAGAAAGATTTTAGTGAAAATATTTATGTGGATGTAGCCTATCTTGGGTGAACCATGTTAAAATGGCTCTTCTTTGTGTGTTTCTTTCTATGATGGTTAATGTTATGGTGATGCCACTACTATCTAAAGTAAATTTTTTAAATGGTTGCATCTTATACTGTTCACCCCCCTCTCAGTATAAGTCTATGTTCTTCACAACTATAGATTGGTAGCATAAAATGATTTGGCTATTGATCGGATGCATATTATGATCTGGTCTTTGATCGGATGTATAATCTACTCTAGTTTCATCTACCATGTGTCACACATTCAATCAGCAACATCGCATGTCCAATATGATGTTGCCATGTGTCAACCCTATTTATAAATCTATAAAATGGCATCAACTATCATTTTTTCTGTTTCCTTTCTACATATACTACAACCAAAGCTAACCTTTCCAATCAACCTTTTTTTTTTGATTCCAAATCCTCTTTCTTCAACTTCCAACTTCTTGCGATGGATACCTCTTCCACAATCATACCAAAATTCAAGAATTTTTTGTGCACTTTAATTTCAGATCTGATAACAACTCCATGGATGAAATTTTAGTGGATCAATAACGCAGGTTTATCAAACCTCATTTCCATACCACAATTCAGAACATATAAAGTTACCCTACATAATATTATATCTGGTTATGACCACAACAGGGCTACTGTGAACCTTAAAGTATGAAATAGAAATCTAGTAATCAGCATCACCCCTGGAGATATTCACATATTGACAAGTATTCCATTCATTGGTTTTTCTCAAGTGTCGACAAGGTTGCAACTTTCTCCAGATGAAAAAGCACACCTCAAAAGAAATTATGGTCTTTCATCAGAATATTTGGCAGGTAAAAATATTTTTAATTATATTTTATTAATTTTCAATGTTTCAAATTTGTAAATTGACATCTAATTTTTTTTATGCAGTTTCTACCACCAAATAAAAAAGAGGTTTATCAATTAACGATGTGAATGATAAAACTTTGAAGGCCGTTATTGAATTTTTCTAGGCCAGACTTATTATGATGGGAAGACCAAAATTTTCATTTTAGGTACTTTCTTATATTGTTCGGTATGAGAAAAATCAAAAGTTCGATTGGTGCACTTATATTTCGGATTGAATCAAGTCTGAGTTGCACATGGTCCAACAAGAAACCAACAAGAATCAGCCCATTATGGGCATTGTAAATTTTCTTTTAGCTTTATATTTTGAGTTTTTTCATAATTTGTTGACTACTCCTGTACCAACTATAGTGCATGCAACACTACAGTCTATTGCCATGTCAGTAGAGGAATTTAGGGTAATAACTACATCATTGTGCTTGACATACTATTTTATAGTTTAGCACATTCCATTTTTTATTTTTATTTTCATCTATATGTAGGAGAATGTAGATAATAGAAGGAGTAAACATATTGCTACCACTAGGGTTCACAAGCTAGAACAAACATGTTATTCTAAAGACACGGGCTCTGAAGCAACACCTAGTCCTATGCAGAGGTCATATAAACATTCTAGGAAAGAAACTACTTCTAGGGTTTCTCGTAAACCTAGGTATGCACAAAATGTGCAATCTAAATGTATTGTGGCCAATGCCTCCTCTAATGTAGGATAATTGCAGTACATTTCATCATCTTCAGGTAAATCTATATGTAGTTAATTTAAATTAAGATATTTTTTATTTTAAGCAAAATTCTAACAAAATGTTTTTGACTATTTTTAATTTATTCTCATGTTCAAGTAGTAACATCACAAGTTAGAGGGAATATGCCACCACTACCTCCACATGCATCACACTCACCGGTTTTACCACTTCCACCCAATAAGCAACATGCATAGTCACAACCTCCAATAATGTCTATGCGAGGGCAATTCGGTGTTGGAAAATGATTGTTTTCACAAATATCACAGGGCACTACATGAAGTTTTGGGCATGGGTTTTCACACCCACAGAGATCACATATGCCAACAACAATTTCTGGCCATGGATGGTCTCCAGGGTTATGCATAAGGGGTCATCTCCAAAATGTATTTATAAAAATTTGGCGAATTAGTTTCAAAATCTAGGTGAATAGTATCGAAACACATGTAGAAGGTTAACTATTATTAGGGGTAATGTTGGAAATTTAAACTTAAAATGGTCAAATTATTATAAAATTGGGGCGAATCGACCCCCCCAAAAAATTGCACCCATAAATTTTTGGCTAATGGGCCTTGGTCAAGGGTCCCAAATATTAGCCAATTCCAAATTTCAAAAATCCTAATTTTAGCCAATTGGCTATAAATAGCCGCTATGCATAACCCTGATGGTCTCAATTTATATTTTCTACAAATTCACAGGCACCAGAATGTTCTGGATAGGGATTGGATGATATTCCACTTGATGAGGATTTCATGTTGTAGGGCAACATTGTAGGCTTCAAGGCAACATATATGCTTAAAGATATAGCACAAGAAGAAGAAACCCCTACAGCCGAGTATAAATTAGTACCACCCACTCAAGGAGACAACCCCCATCCTCAATATCCTCAAATTGAGGATGATGTTGTCAATTTTAATAAAAATATTTCATTGGCTGAAAGTACCGAGTCAACAATTAAGGAGTTTGTGTTGAAAAATTTGTAGGAGTTGAAAGAATGGGAATATCGGGAAAAGGTCCTTATTAGGGAAATTAATGCCTAATATAAAAATTATGAAAAAATGGAATCTATTTATTCTTTGGTCAAATATGAACTTGGAAAGCTTGATGGCTTGCTAACATCAAGAATAGTTAAATCCGATTTTACTTATGATGATGATGTGTTAAATGTTGATGTTGGTAGATTGGATAATGTTAATTCTAAAGCCCAAGCATTTTACAACCAATGGGCTTCTGATAAGGATAGTGTTGTAGTTGCTAAGGCTGCAAAAGAATTGACAAAGGTAAAAAAGTTATATGTATTTCAATTTTCTATTGCATTTAAATTTTTATATTTCTTGAAAATTTGCAATAATTTCAATATATCCCCTTCGAATTAAGTTTTCAATTTATTTTTGCAATCAAATTTTGAAAATTTGAAAACATAGGTTAAGAGCATGGATGTCAATATTCTTACAGCAAAGTCATGTTTGATGAAATCAATGGAAATAAAAAAAAAATGTAGGCAAAGGTTTCAGAAAACAATCGTTTAAAAATTACATCAAAGAGAAGCTGCAAGAAGATCCGGATAAGGTGCTTGAGAAAATAAAAAAAATATTCCAATAATACTTGAAGATCCAAACAAAGAAGAAGCAACATGTGTGTCAAGTATTGTGAAAGTACGTGACAACCTTGTTAGAGTTGGAGCACTACTAGAAGGAAGTGTCACAGAAGTTGATAAAGTAATAGAAATGACAACTCCAACCACTAGTGTGAAGCATCCAAGCACCAATCAAATGATTGAAAATGTTGAAAATATTTTTAAAATACTACAATATAATTTGATTTTGAAATTGGTATGTAATATTTGAGACTTGAGTTGGAAAATGTTTTTAAAAGACTACAATATTTAATTTTTGTTTGAAAATGTTATGTGATATTTGGGTTTAAAAATGTTTGAACGATGTAATATATTTCTTTTTGAACTAGTTAATATGAATTTTTTTGTTTGAAAATGTTATGTAATTTCTGTTTGAAAATGTTATGTAATATTTGAGTTTGAACTAGTAAAAGATTGCAATATCTAATTTGGGATTGAAAATGATATGTAATATTTGAGGTTTAAAATTTTATGTAATATTTGAGTTTGAAAATGTTAAGTAATATTGGGGTTTAAAAATGTTTGAACGATGTAATATATTTCTTTTTGAACTAGTTAATATGAAATTTTCTATTTGAAAATGTTATGTAATTTTTGTTTGAAAATGTTATGTAATATTTGAGACTTGAGTTTGAAAATGTTATGTAATTAATATTGGAGTTTGAACTAGTAAAATACTGCAATATCTAATTTGGGTTTGAATATGTTATGTAATATTTGAGTTTGAAAATGTTATGTAATTTCTGTTTGAAAATGTTGTGTAATATTGGGGTTTAAAAATGTTTGAACGATGTAATATATTTCTTTTTGAACTAGTTAATATGAAATTTTCTGTTTGAAAATGTTATGTAATTTATGTTTGAAAATGTTATGTAATATTTGAGTTTGAAAATGTTATGTAATATTTGTGTTTGAAAATGTTATATAATATTTGAGTTTGAACTAGTAAAAGACTACAATATCTAATTTGGGTTTGAAAATTGAAAATTTTATGTAATATTTGGGTTTAAAAATGTTTGAACGATGTAATATATGTCTTTTTGAACTAGTTACTATGAATTTTTTAAAAAATATTGCAATATCTAATTTGGGTTTGAAAATGTTATGTAATATTGGAGTTTGAAAATATTATGTAATATATGGGTTTATCATTGTCAATGAAATGAGAGTTGAGAAATCTGCTATCAAATCAATTCATGTTTATCATTGTCAATGAAATGAGAGTTGAGACACTAAGACATAAACATACAATTTTACAATCTACAAAAATGATATAAGCCATGTAATTTTAAAACAATATAAATTTGGAATAATATTGAGAAATCTGCTATCAAATCAATTCGTGTTTATCATTGTCAATGAAATGAGATTTGAGACATTAAGACATAAACATACAATTTTACAATCTACAAAAATGATATAAGCCATGTAATTTTAAAACAATATAAATCTGGAATAATATTGAGAAATCTGCTATCAAATCAATTCATGTTTATCATTGTCAATGAAATGAGAGTTGAGACACTTAGACATAAACATACAATTTTACAATCTACAAAAATGATATAAGCCATGTAATTTTAAAACAATAATGTGATTTAAAACAACAATTCTATGAAATCATATAAATTTGGAATAATATTGAGAAATATTCTATCAAATCAATTCATGTTTATCATTGTCAATGAAATGAGAGTTGAGACACCAAGACATAAACATACAATTTTAAAATTTACAAAAATTATATAAGCCATGTAATTTTACAACAATAATATGATTTAAAACAACAATTCTTTGAAATCATATAATTATGGAATAATATTGAGAAATATGCTATCAAATCAATTCGTGTTTATCATTGTCAATGAAATCATGGAAAATTATCGCTATGGAAGCTGAAACATATCAACTTGTCCAGAATCATTATGAAGCATAGCAAAAATCTATGTCTCCACCATCTGATCACTAAAAGCATCAACATAATTGTTATCGATCGTATTCGATGTTCCTCTTCTGTCTACCAAGGAACTCCAGTTTTCCAATGCTCTATCATATGAAAATGTATCCAACGGATATGAAGACACATAAATTCTTAAATAATTTTCTAAATTCTTATCGAGTCTATTGCGGAGTTTAGATTTAACAAAATAAAATGCACTGAAAACTCTTTCATCTTCGATTGGCCCCAAAATAATTGTTTTACATGATTCATATAAACGAAAGTATTCACTTATTGTATCTTTGAATACTGTACTTAGATACAATTTTTTCGACAAATGTGTAGTGGAACCAATCTCATGGACACTTGTCATAAGTGATGTCTACACTACCATTGTTCTTCTAAAATGCGATGATTGTTCTTTCAAAAGATCATTGCTAAGTATACCTTTAATTTCAACACCATTGACTTCCACACTCTTACTAAAATGGTCAATGAGGTTACCCATATATTTAATAAACAACTCATTTACAAAATTGTATTCAGTACAAGGTCCCCAAAACATGAGGTTAACCACACCCATAGACTCGAGAAACTCATATCTCTGAAATCGTTCTCTTATCTCACCTGTCAAATATTTTGCTATGTTTGACAAATTAGTCTTTTTTTTGTATTATAATATGAAATCTATTGTGTGTTACAGGAAATTCTTCAAAATCTTCCACAACTATACTTGATTGCCTTTCAAAACAATAAAAAGGTATCATCTTTTCATGAACATTAATACAAAGATGATCATTGATGTCAAACTTAAAGAAGTTGTTTGTATTGTTCACGTTTATAAATGTATTCCAACTATCAAATACAGGTTCTATAAAATCAACATTAGACACATATAATGTATCAAGAAGCACGCATATTTATTTTCTCATCCTCACAAAATCAATGATATAGATGAATCTCTCTTGTGCAAAATTAATTAATCTGTTCATTTATTTTAACATTGGAAGAATACCACATAAGGTCAAAAGTGTTTCCAAGTTAGTCAAACGAAACAACATATCTTTTGCCTTATCAACTATTCTACGATTTGCATGCATAAACCCAGTCAATTATTGATATTCTATCAAAACTCTCTGAGCTAGTTGATACAGTGAAATCCATCTTGTATCCACATCTTTTAACAATTTTTTGCCTTCTATAACTCCTAGTGCAAACTATTGAAACTCTGCAAATATTTTGGGACTTAATGAGAAATAAGAATGAATATCATGAATAAGGTTTTCTACTTTAGCAACATTTGAGAATGTGCTCAGAATTTTATATAAAAAATTAACTCTATGAGCCATACAGTGAATGGGGATCGTATATGGAGCAACTATGGTTTGGATTCGAACACAAAGACCAGACCTGTGACCTTGCATAATATCAGCTCCATCAGCTTCAATGCAAATTAACTTTGTTGCTATGTCTATATCATTCATTCCCACAATATTCTTTAAAATTTTCACAACAATATTATAAATGTTATATGCATTTGAAATTTCCAACATCTTATGTAATCCCAAAAAAATAGGCCTTCTTATATGATTTTGAAATGTGTACACATGCATGCAAATCCAAGATGTGTTATCCATAGTGGTTACCTCATCAATAGAAAGTGAAATGAATTTTGCAAGTTTTACTTGCTCCCTTATGTCTTCTTTCTCAACCAAAGATAAACATTTTACCATTTCCCAACCACTTCGGTCTGACCAATGAGAACTAGGAATGTTTTGCACATTTAATAGGCGTAATAGCTACTTAAAATCAACAAAATCAGACATTGGTCTACCTTTCTTGAGAATATTGTAAACAATGACAAACTGCATACCTTGTGAAGCTAAAATAGTCTTTTGTATTTTATGAAATTGGGCTCCAATTGTTTCACCTTTCTCAACAAGAGAATATTGTTGCTTTAAGTGATCGTCATATTCTATAGCATATCTTAAATGCATACATTTTGATGCATCCTTCGACTTAACTTCTTTACTAACTTCACCATTACTTTTTATAAATTTTACATAAGATTTTTCCAGCATGTTTTTCAATTGTATCAATCTTGTTTTGAAGCCTACGATCCTTACCAAGTCTCCAACTGCAAATTTTGCATCTACATTCTTTTTCATTGATTTGGTTATCCTCGGTCATGACAAGCTCTAGCCAGGGAAATATTTCTACCCATTATTTCCTAAATCCCCTTCCAAGTATCCAAAGAGACGTTTTTCTTTTTTTGGAATTTTTGGTTGAAGATTCAAATGAAGCTCATATTGATTTTGATTTATCACTTTCATTTTCAATTGTGATGTCATTTTATGTGTTGTCTTCAAGTTTTTGTTGGATGTCATTTTCAACGGGATTTTCAATAAAAGTCATCTCTTGTTGGGGAATATCTTCAAGTGGAGGCATATCAGGATCGATAGGGTATTCTGCATAGTAGCATACCATAATATTTTTGTATCATTCTTGGATAAAAAAATTTACAAAAAATATTCAAATCGTCAATCAAGCACATACTGGGAAGACAAAAATCATTTGTACCTTGAATTTGCACGAATGTTGTTGGCTCGTTGCATTTCAAAGTATGGCTAAAATATTTGAGGATACTCTTTTCAAAAGAAGATTTGGTGCCCTTCTTTCCATCACTGGGTGACATTTTACTTTTTACGAAAAATAAAATGTTAGAGAGGGTGTACTTTCTGGAGGCCTTAAGATAATATTGTAAATAGAATAAAAAAATTTTTGGGTGCTAGATTATACATACTTTTTTCTTGCCATTCTTTATAGTGATTTTATCAATTTATGCCACTGGTTCATTTTCTGGTGAAAGCACTTTAATTGGGAAAAAGAGAATCAATATGTCTTTAGAGAACCAAAGTCTTTACTCATGTATAATATTAGCAAGAAAGAAATATCTGAATTGAAACTAAGAATCAAATAGTTTTAAACCATTTAGAACATGGCAAAACAAATAAAAACATGGGAACAGAGCAATGGCATTCCAGATGAAGAAGAGGGCTTCGATATTGGTGTGGACATGATTGAAAAATCATTAAATAAAGAAAAACATGTAGAACCTAGCAAAATAACATGCATAACATGGAAAAATAAAGTAAAACATGGCAAGTAGAGCAATGACAAAGAACCTGGTGTGAAAAGAGGTATGCTATGATCTTAGATTTGATTAAATAAATGCTCTGGTTGTAGAACTAGTTTCAACTGAATGCAGGATATGATATGGGTAAAAAGTAGACCCACCTGGTTGAACAATAGGTTTCGGCTGTAGAAGTGGTTTTGTTCGGCTGTAGAGGAGGTTCTTGCTCCATAAGTTGTTTCATCTGGTTGTAGAATTGGATACGGTTGGTCGTAGAGATATAACCTTAATTCACTCTATCTACATAAACATAGATCATAGACGATGGGGAATTATTTAGCAAGAAAAACATGTAACCTTAATTCATGCTATCTAAACACATCTCACAAAATTGAAAATAATTATCTAAAAATGATATTTGAGATTTGATTTTACCAATTAAAAATTCTTTGGTTGTAGAGCTTTGTTTCATATGGGTGCACGACAGGTTTCATATAAATAGTGGTTACGCTCGGGTGCACGACAGGTTTTGGATAAAGAGTGGTTTCGCCCGAGTGCATGATAGGTTTTGACTGAATAGTGGTTCGACCCGAGTGCACGATAGGTTTCGACTGAATAGTCTACCATTCATGTGCATGTCAGGTTCTGGCTGAAAAGTGATTTAAATGGTTATAGAACAACTTCTGGTTGCAGATGTGGTTTCGTCCACTTGCACAACAGGATCTAGATGCTATAGTTGTCCTTTCAGTTGCAATAGTGGTTTGGGAATTCGGTAGGTTGTAGAAATGGTTCCATCTAGTTGCAGAATTAGATATGGTCAGTCACAAAAAATAAACTATTAATCGGGTATAGAACAAGGTCTGAAAATGAAAAATATATACCTAGGGTGTTAATTATATACAGAGGTATACTTGACAAGTTTGGTGAGATAATTTATAAATTTTAAAATTTTAGGGCGAACAGGGAACTTTATTTAGGCGATATTACTTGTAAAATTTTCAAAATATTCATGATACTCTCATCAAAGGACGACTAACCGACACCTAAAATTTATTTTTTTCTAAATTTTTTTGCAAAATGGCTGACGTTCGGGTCCTAGAAATTTTGCAAATTTGAATTTTTTAAAATACTTTTGTTCGCCCCGATGGCGAAGTTTCGCCGCTATGCATAACCCTGATCTTCACCACTACAACCACCACCTCCATCGGAGAAGTAAATTATTTCCAGTACATCTCCTCACTCATCTATGAGTCTCACTTCAGTTTCCATAAGTTTACCAATTGCAACAATGGTAGTGGTCACATATTCCACTACGATCATAGATTCTGCTTTAAATACTTCTATACAGTTAGTGTCAACTGTTTATTATACTCTTACATTCCTTATGGCCTCTTCCCCTCTTGCTATAAGTTACCCTACCAATGCTATTTTTTAGAAAGAGCAAGAAGCTACACAAAAAATAAATTATTTTTGGGTAGAAATTCTATCTAAGCCTTCTAATAGGATGGCCACAAAGAGAAGAAGCATGTTTTTTGATCCAAATTCAAGGTAAAGGATGTCTAGATCTATGATTCCCCTTGTAATTAATCCTAAAACTAAGATGACTACCCAATATTATCATATAGAAGAGCATACATAAGATATTGAAAAGCCACCCAATGAAGATGAATTGGTCATAGCCAAAGCCCACTTAGAAAATTTTCATGTAAAAAATGATATATTCAAAGAAAATGTGGGTATGTTGGAAAATTAAATCGAAAAGCTTCAAAAAACTATTAGTAATCATAAATAAGTGGAGAAAGATCTGATAAAATATGCTAAGAACTGGCAAGAGAATTTTCAAGAAGCTAATAAGCTCAAGAAGCAGATTGTAGAGCACCAAAAAAAGAATGAGGAGCAGGCTAAGGAGATACAAAGTTTGAAGTAGTAGCTCTAGATTGAAAATGTCAAATCTTCCAGTTTCCTAAGGTTGGACTAAAGAAAATTAGAAAGTAATTGCTCTATGAAGTTCTAGATAAATGCTCAAGGCTACAACTTATTATTGATTATTTAGATGATGACAGTCGTCTACTCCAAAGTATTCAGAGGATCTGGATAAAATAACTAGAGAGATACAACCTATGGTGATTCCAGCTGAGCAAATTCATAGGTTTATGGATAATAGACTCAGTGATTCTTCTAATACAATCCCTAATAAAGAGTGGAATATTGCTAGAGTTGCTACAAAAATTGTAGTAAAGAAGCACAGAGCAATCCAAAAGGCTTGGCTATTATACGATAAGATTGAATGAGTGATTAAGGATGTAGTGGATGTTAACAAGGAAATGATCCAAATTGGTTTCAAAGGGTCATGGATGGAAGATCATAGTTTGCTATCAATAGAAGAAATTAATAAAAGTATGGATTGGTGACATAAGCTCTTTTACACTGCATAGAGTGCGAAATGAAGATAAAATATATTTTGCACTTGGTCGAGTATGAATTGGCAATCTCGCATATTAAAAAAGTAAAGATGACATCAGTATGTTTTATGTGGATTTTGGTTTTTTTGAAGTCAAAGAAGAGAAAAGGAAGGTTAATGAGAATATTACATCCTGCTCACCTCTTAGTGTGTTTTACATTGGAATTTGATTTTGCATTATCAAGACTAAAAATGTGATGTCATCAACTTAAAAGTGTAGAATGGCACTTTGGTTTTACCTACCAATTTGCAGAGTATTTTGGAAGTTTAATCACAACCATCCACGATGAAGATCGACGATCCAAGTTTTGCTGATATTTTTGAAGGATTTAAAAAGCAAAATTTGTTGGATCAGAACATACTCAGTTGGAAGGCAATAATATGAAGTTTCAAGGGTTTCCAAGAACAAGAACCAGATGCAGTTGCAGATCTACAATAGAGTCAAACCTCCAAGAATGATCGAGGTACGAGATGTAGTGTCCAACTATTTGAACTTCAACTGCCACCAACAAACTAGTAAGTTGCAGAGGTATGCTTCCATGGTGGATTTCTCACAATGGTTTTCCCAGAGCTCTCCAACTAGTAAGATAATGATAGCAAACTCTTTACCGACCTATAAATATACAATATTTGTAATGTCTCCTTATTTTTTTGTTATTTTACAAACTACAAATAGAGGTCAAACCCTCATATTTTGAGGTCAACTCTAGTATGTTTGCTTGCCCTACAATAAATATTATTATGAGCTAATGGAAGGAGCATTACTATGATATTTTGACTCAAATTTGTCATCTTCATCATCTTGTGCAAGAGGTTCGAATTCTTGAGATTCGTTTATGTTAATACTTGAATAGTTAGTTCATTCCAAATTATTGGATTAATAGTTGTGAGAGTAGTTGAAATATGTTCTTTGTTAGATATGTATTGTTAGGAATTTTATGTCTGTTAAATATAACTATTGTTCTATTCTACTATTTGGATTATCAATATTTGATGTTGGAATTGCTTTTGGTAATATATCTCTATTTATGCTTTAATGTGTGAAGGTTTCATTGATTTGGGTGATGTTAATTTCAGTGATGGAACAATATAAATAGCTTGTGGGAGCTATTTTTTGTAGTTTTCTATGTTGTTAGCCTATCCAGCCACTATTTTTCATAACATTTATAACCATAAACCTTTTCTAAACCTTATCTTGAAATCCTATTTGAGCTTTAATTGAGTCAAAATATTTTTAAGTTGACAAGGAACCAACCTACTCTAGAGGTTGTATTGAAGGTGTCTTTGATCCATCCAATGTTTTAGTTCCAAGATACAACTATCGAGTGCATGTTTGGATAGAAAATTAGAAGATAGACAGTTGTAGTGTTAAGTAAAACTTTATGTCCTAATAGAACCTTATAGAGTTAGTTTTTATTCTAGTAGAGTGCACTATGGAGCAACCACTAGTGATGGCATAGTGTATGCCATTATTGGAACAACTATATGATGAGTTGTACAATATCTACTCTCATAGGCGAAAGGTTTTGAAATGCAAATTCCTACTATAGGTGTGGGGATGGCAGCACATAGCTATGGATCAACCATAGGGATTACCTTGGATGTCACTGGTACAACTAGCAAATAGGGAGATAGATTATAGGATCCTATGGCAGTGAGCTCAAGAGGTATGGTAGAGTCATAACTGGGTGAGCGATGTTGACCATTATACATAGTGCTTTTCACAACTCGAGGTACTAGATGTACTTTGGAGAACATATAGGGATTGTCCATCATGGTTTTATATTGAGTTACAACTTTGCATGGTGAGATGAAGGAGATGGCTAGTCAGACGACATGGGACTGAACGAGAGTACTTTCCTTATGCTTGAGTCTTACGATAATTTGGGCTATGGTAGGGTCTTACTAGGGAGGTGGTGGTATACTAATGTTGTAGGGATGAGAGGACACTAAGATAGCTGATAGTGGATGTAGTAGGAGGGGAGGCAGATCTTGTAGTGGAAATTCTACATTCATATGATGCCAAGACCATAAAGGAGTATAACTCATAGTGGGAGATGCACCATTGGTAGGGAGAGGAGCCACTAGGGGGT
Source organism: Wollemia nobilis (assembly GCA_028583015.1). Lineage (NCBI taxonomy): Eukaryota > Viridiplantae > Streptophyta > Pinopsida > Araucariales > Araucariaceae > Wollemia > Wollemia nobilis. Next base: position 81,300 of record JAQPPZ010004524.1, on the reverse strand, counting down.
GAGGCAATAGGTACAATGGAGGAGGCTCAGTAGGATTCTCTGGATGAGGTCTAGGTAGAAGTGGGTGAGCGACATGGGCATTTCCACATGGTAGATGAGAAGGTGGACCTCGTTAACTTAGGAGATCATGATGAATTTGGGTATGATGACACTAGGGATCATAATATGTAGGCATAGCATGTTGTATGAGGTGACATAGATGTTGAGCTATAGGATGACCTAATCAGGGTTAGGTGATAGAGATATCTCCTTTAGACATAGGCATAGGATACCCAAGATAATATAGAAGCTCTATGAATATAGTTTAGATCCTGAGACCTAGTCGAGAGGGACCTAGTAGTGGGGAGATGGCCAGGCTATGGGAGTGTTAGTACCCTCCTAACATGTCCTAATTACTTATATTATTTATTGATTATATTCTATGGTCACAACCCTTCATTCTTACAACTTTTAGACTAGGTATTTAAATGCAATCCACATATGATAATAATGCATCATCGAAAAAATATATAAATTAATTCTATTGTGGGTTTTCTATCTTACAATAAAAAAGTGATTCAATATAAAAATAATCCTACTTCCCATACCATTTAGTTTCATACCATCTAGATCAGATCTAGATCAAGGAGAAAATTCACCATTAAAAAATTTTCCCACCGCACATTTCAGCCAGTCCACATTCGCAAGGATGCAAACAAAATTCACGCTTCAATGATCCGTGTCAAAATCCTTGCAAAAATTAAACCTTCTCTTAAGGTACGAATTAAGTTGTCTTACACCCAAATTGCTTGACCTTTCACGTGGTGACTAGTGGCTATTTTGAAAAAGCTAAAATCTTCAACGAAGCATCAAGGTTTTCGACATCCGGAACGCAAAGGAAAAAAAATTAAAATTATTTTTTTATTTTTTATTTTTTTTTCCTCACCTGTACCGAGTCATATTGATCATTACCTACACCAACTACAATTGCTGAAGGACGACGATCACTAGATTCCATTCATGAGAAACACGAAAGGCTCACTGAAGAAGTTCAACAAGAAAGAGAGGAGAATACCCATACCACAAGAGAACTCTTCGAGAAAATATTTGCAATGGATGTTAAACTTGATACCATCATTCAAAATCAGGCAACAACATATGAAAATTCACCCAACCATAGGTCATAAAATTGAGCAATGTTAGGAGGTCCACAAACTTCCATTCTACCATGGACGACCAAATTAGACTTCCCAAAATTTGGAGGAGACCCTACAAACTGGATCTACCGAGCAGAGCAATATTTCTCACTAAATCAAATTTTGGAAATGCAAAAAGTGCATATCGCCTCCTTCCACTTGGAAAACGATGCCATCCAATGGTACCAATGGTTCGAGAAAACTAATCAAACTCCGACGTGGTCAACCTTTACACATAATCTATTAGTGTGATTCAGCCCTAGCAAGTTTCAAAGCTTTATAGGGGCCCTCACTAAATTATGCCAAACCACTTTGGTAAGCGAATACCAAGCAGAATTTGAAAGTCTAGCTAATCAAACATCTAGATTAGATGCTGCCTTATTTTAAGAATGTTTTGTTAGTGGATTAAAAGAAGAAATTCGATTAAAGGTGCAAATTTATAACCCTACAAACATGTTAGAGACCATCATCTTGGCAAAATTAGCAGAGGACAAAATCAAGGCATGGAATCGGTTCACAAAACCAACTTGGGGGAAACCATCAAACACTTATACCAACCCCAAACCAATGCAAAATGGACGAACCCAAAACTCCTACACAGCCCCCAAAATTAACCCCGCTCTACCAATTAAGCGTCTGAGTTTCAAGGAAATGAAGGAAAGACAAGCTAAGCATCTTTGCTACCATTATGATGAGAAATTTGATAGAAATCATAAATGTGCCTCACAAAAACTATATATTCTAGATGCCACAGAGGAAGGGAATTCTACTGAAGAGGAACCTGAACTTGAAGAGAGGTATTATCCAACACACTTGAAAGTGACGAAGAAAATGCACCAAAGGTTTCCTTCAACACCCTTGCTGAATTTTTTGCCCCTCAAACAATGTGAATTAAAGGGTATTTTAAGAAACAAAACCTTACCGTGCACCTAGATTTTGGTAGCATGCACAATTTTATCGATCCAAAGATGGCTAAACAAGTAAATTGTTTTATATACCCTTGCAATAACTTCGAAGTGATGATTGGAAATGGTAGAAAAATTGCTTGCAAAGGTAAATGCGGAAATATAAAACTAACTATGGAGGTTTATAACATGAAAGGCGACATGTACGTCCTATCCCTAGGTGGGTGCAACATTGTACTAGGTGTAAAATGGTTATGAACCTTGGGCGTAGTCCAATGGGAATGTGATGAACTATGGATGAAATTCATAGCAAAGAACCAAACCTATATTATCTAAGGCCTGAAATCAGGACCTTCCCAAATCGTCAGCTCGCATAGAATGGATAAAATTATCCGAAGAGGAAACAAAGGAATGGTCACCCAATTATTTTCAATTCAACCTAGTCACAAAGAAGACGAGACACCAGAGTTACAAAATATTTTAGACCACCATAAGGCGGTATTCAATGAACCAAAAGGACTACCTCCACAATGAAGTCACGATCACACTATTATCATTATCATATTAGACCTAATATTAGACCTTATCATTATCCATACCTCCAAAAGACCAAAATAGAGAAATTAGTACAAGATCTTCTTAAGGCAAGAGTCATTAGACCTAGCAAAAGCCCTTACTCCTCTCCAATTATTTTAGTTAGAAAAAAGGATGGCTCATGGCATTTATGTGTCATTTTTTGAGCACTTAATAAAATGACCATCAACGATAAATTTCCTATTCCGGTCATAGACAAGTTATTAGATGAAATCCACGGGGTAGCTTATTTTTCCAAGTTAGAATTACGGTCAGGATACCACCAAATACGAGTCAATGAAAATGATATTCCTAAGACGGCCTTTCGCACTCACAAAGGGCACTACGAATTCTTGGTGATGCCATTTGGCCTAACCAATGCTCCTTCTACCTTTCAAAGTCTAATGAATAAGGTATTTCACCCTTTTCTTCATAAATTTATATTAGTTTTCTTTGATGACATTTTAATTTATATCAAAACATGGGAAGAACATTTGGACCATGTTAGACAAGCGTTCCAAATCTTGGAGGAAAATCAACTTTATGCAAAAAGATCAAAGTGTTCCTTTGGAAAACAAGAAATTGAATACTTAGGGCATATTGTCTCAAAGGAAGGAGTTATGGTAGATCCTTCCAAAATCGAGGAGGTGAAAAATTGGCCTATTCCAAAAACCTTAAAATATCTACGTGGGTTTCTTGGACTAACGGGATATTATAGAAAATTTGTCCAAAATTATGGTAAAATCGCTGCTCCTCTAACAACATTACTTAAGAAAAACGCTTTCAAATGGTCGTCTAAAGCGGATGAGGCCTTTATCACCTTGAAAACTGCAATGTGTACCACCCCTATTCTAGCCATGCCCAACTTTTCTAAATCATTCGTCATTGAAAGTGACGCTTCAGGAATAGGAATGGGAGTCGTACTCATGCAGAATGAAGGCCTTTAGCTTTTATAAGCAAAGCATTTTCTCCTAAGAATTTAGCTTGCTCTACATATGAAAAAGAGATGTTTGCGATTGTCCATGCTATTCAACATTGGAGGCCTTACCTTATTTGCCAACATTTCATTATACATACTGACCATCATAGCTTGAAGTATTTTTTGGAACAAAGGACTAATACCCCGAAACAACAAAAATGGGTTACTAAAATTCTTGGCTATGATTATGAAAATACATATAAAAAAGGAAAGGACAACATGGCAGCCGATGCATTTTCTAAAAAATTTTAAGATATGCCTCAATTCCATGATATTTCCTCCCTTATTCCTAAATGGGTAGATGAGGTGCATGAAGAATGGATAAATGATCCTACTATCCACACCTTAATTCAACAACTTCAACATAATCCTAGTAGAAAAAATCCATACACTTGGAAGGACAATATATTAAGATACAAAGGGAGGATGGTCCTCACCCCCAATTCAACTTATCATGAAAAACTTCTTCATGAGTTACATACCTCACCCATTGCAGGCCACTCAGGGTTCTTAAAAACCTATAAAAGAGCCACTACCTCTTTCTATTGGGTGGGAATGAAAAATTACATCAAAAACTTTGTAAAAGAATGTGAAGTTTGCCAAAGACAAAAGGGGGAGACCCTTGCTATTCCAGGATTACTTCAACCTCTTCCTATACCCACCAAAACATGGGTAGATATTTCTATGGAATTTATTGAAGGATTACCAAAATCAGGAGGAAAAACAACCATTTTTGTAGTCGTTGATCGTTTATCTAAATATGCCTATTTTTATTCCGTGGCTCATCCTTATACCACTAGCACTATAGCCCACATATTCCTAGATAACATCTTTAAATTACATGGTATGCCCTCCACAATTGTTAGTGATCATGACCCAACTTTCACTAGCACCTTTTGGAAGGAATTGTTCAAATTACAAGGTACTCAACTTCATATGAGCTTCGCTTACCATCCTCAAACCGATGGCCAAACAGAAGTTGTAAATAAATGCTTGGAAACATACCTTCGATGTTTTTTTTCTACTCAACCACTCCATTGGGTAAAGTGGCTTTCACTAGCGAAATGGTGGTATAACACTTCATACCATACATCCATCAAAATGGTCAAAAACCACCATCCCTCACTTCCTATATTCCAAGGACTACAAAAGTCCATGCGATGGAAATAGAACTTTCTAATAGAGATGACATACTATGGATCCTAAAAGAGAACCTACACACCGCCCAACATCGCATGAAGCAGCAAGTCGATCAACATAGAAGTGAACATAGTTTCCATGAGGGTGATATGGTTTTCTTACGTCTCCAACCTTACTATCAATCCTCTCTTAAACAAAAAGGTTCTCAAAAGTTAGAACCCAAATTTTACGGGTCGTATAAATTTCTCCAATGTATTGGGACCGTTGCTTACAAACTAGAGCTTCCTCCCTCTTCCAAACTTCACCCTGTATTTCATGTATCTTGCCTTAAGCTCATAGTGGGCCTGCTTCCTGCACCATTTAGTTTCATATCGAGGAGGTGACACAGCTCCAATATTTAGTGGAGACCTATCAGGTGTGTTTTCAATAGAAGAAAACTTATACTAATTAGTTGGAGGATGAGATAGTGCACTTTAGGGGATGCATACCAACCCGTCCATCTGATAGTGGGTCACACTAGAGTCAATGAAGTGGTACAGGGGAGTCTTCAGCTAGGATGGGGATTCTTGGCTCTGCACATAGGGCATATCAGGTAGGTGGTGATAGGTCAAAGAGTTCTTGGTGCTCTCAACCTGAGGGTGGGGTGAGAGTCATAGCACTAATCCTGCATGACCATGGTTGGTGAGACTCTAATGGCTCTTTTTGTATTTTGGATTTTTGGTAGTGTGAGGTATGAGGACCAACTTTATTGTAGCCTATGGGTAGTTCAATATTATGATGTATCTTTTTACCCCATACATATATATGAATATATATGAGCTTTTTTGTGTTTGTCATCATTTATTTTTGTACTGCTTTATGAGATGTATGCAATGTATTTATTTGCTTTATGATATGATGATGGATGTTTATCATGTCGTAATGTGATTTGGTTTGATGATATGTATATGCATGGATGCATAATTAGATGGATGATTTATTGATATAGATGATTAAATATGGATACTATATGACATACTATGTTAACACCATAGACTGTATAGAATTTATCAATTCATGTGTGATATTGTCATGAGACTATGTAATGGATTCATGAAAATTTATATTGACATATATGTGATAAAATGATATGAAATGGAATGAATAGTAAAATATTATAGAATATCCATGAGGTTTTCATGAGACTCAAACATTCTAGTCAACTGATCAAAAGTTATATACTAACCATACAAGACTTTTTGACAAGGTAAGAATCTACTAGGATGACCAAGATACTCAATATCCCTGTGTGTGCAAGTGAGTTCATTTTTTTAATACGCATAATATTACCCCAGTTCCAAACAAGATTGACATAGCCCATTTGTATTGAAGATCACCCTATGAGTATCACGATCCTAGGTTTTGTACATAGTTGTATTAGATCACTAGGCAGTATAGGCTATCAAAATCTATCTCATCCACATGCAAACATGGTCTATACACACACAAGATGCTAATGTGATATATATCATCATGTGGAAGGATACCACCATTTCCATGTAGGCTTGATGCCACCTAACCTATAATGAGTATCACCTAATGGTTTGTCAAATGCTATAAATTCCAAGGATTCAATTTCAATACTCCCTTATTTTATTTTATTTTATTTGGGATACTTGTGCATGCTTAGTGATGAAAATCACTATTTATTTTGTATTTTGTCTTCTTTGAGCAAGGGATTTGTTTAATGATCAAAAACACTATTTATTTTGCTTTTGATTTTTTCTTCTAGGTTTTTGCTTTATTGGTAGTGGTGAAAACCATTATTTATTTTGGGAAATTGGGTAAGGAGGAGCTTGTCCTTTTGTTAATTCTCAGCATTCTTGGACCATTTGCATAGGGAGATGAGCAAGATAAACTATTTCATTTAAGGTAACCTAGACCACATTGTAGGTTTCATCTTTCCTTGTGCAAAACTTGGATTTAATTGGAAAGATGTGTTGGGATTTTGATTTATACAAGGTACAATCTAAGAAATACTCTACCTTATAAAATTAGGCTAGCTTTCTACAAAATCCAAAAATAAAACTAGATATGGCTGAGTGACCGAAACCCTAATGACATTCTAGAACAAATGACTAGGTGAAATGGAAACTAATATGAAAAAGTGGGAAATATAGGTGGACATGATATGTGAAATATGAAATGATGTGGATGATGACTTTAACAACATTGATTTTGAATTATGAGTAATGTACAGTCTTAGTGCTAGACATGTATGAGCAGCTCTAAAATGTAAGGTGAAATGATGAGTATACCTAATGCAAGTGATGAAATGTAATATTTTTGTATTTTTGATGTTTTGATGATGTTTTTGAAATTTTTATTGATATATATGTATATACATGTGACCAATAGGCTTATTAAATATCATTGGGGATTTTGGGTGACTAAATATCTTATAGATACATTTGGAGAATTTTGGGGTGACCTAGACGATCATAGACTGCCTAGGAATATTTTGGGTTGACCAAGCAAAGTGTAGCTACCCTTAGAGCATTTTGGGGTGATCTAGATGATCCTAGACTACCTAGGATCATTTTAGGTTGACCAAGTAGTGTGTAGATACCCTTGGAGTATTTTGGGGTGACCTAGATGGTCATAGACCACCTAGGAGCATTTTGGGTTTACCAAGTAGTGTAGAGATACCCTTGGAGAATTTTGGGGTGACCTAAATGGTCATAGACTATCTAGGAGAATTTTGGATTGACCAAGCAGTGTGTAGATACCCTTGGAGAATTTTGGGGTCACCTAAATGGTCTTATACTACCTAGGAGCATTTTGTATTGACCAAGCAGTGCGTAGATACCCTTAGAGTATTTTGGGGTGAACTAGATGGTCATAGATCACCTAGGAGCATTTTGGATTGACCAAGTGGTGTGTAGATACCCTTGGAGCATTTGTGGGTGACCTAGATGGTCATATACTACCTAGGAGTATTTTGGGTTGACCAAGAGGTGTGTAGATACCCTTGGATCATTTTGGGGTGACCTAGACGATCATACACCACCTAGGAGTATTTTGGGTTGACAAAGAAGTGTGTAGATACCATTGGAGCATTTTGGGATGACCTATACGGTCATAGACTATTGGATATTTTGAGTATATGAAGTTGTCATTGATGTCAAGGATGAATGATTATTAATGTCGAAATTCAATTTCAATGAACAATACAAGGAGAAGCAGTTCCGCAATTAGTGTAGAAAGAAGAGTTCACTTCCAATTGATCAAGAGACAGTTACAGGAAGTTGGATGTGGTCCAAAGTGTAAATAAGAAGCCTATGTGAATAATATTATAATATTTCTTTATAATATTATATAGGGAAGTTTAAAATTAATTATAAATTAATTAACATAATTTTATTAAAAATTAATTTATTAATTAATTTACATAACTTATAAGTTATTTAAATTAATTATTAATTAATTTTAATATTAATTATAAGTTAATTTATGTTAATTTTAAATAACCTTAAGGTGGGTTATTAATTAGAAATTCAAATTTTGAATTCGAACATCGAGGGTCGACGTGGGAGTAAAATAATCAAGTGTGTATAAAAGGGGACGACTCCACTCTAGCAAAGAAATTATATGCCTTCGATAATTAATCTCCATGCTACGCAAAAATGTGTGAATTGTTCTATGAGATCAAGAAGATATCATTTCTTTTAAAGTTTCAAGAGGAGGCAGAAGTTTTTCATTCACCAAGGAAGGTGCCATGGTCACTATATCGCTCCAAATTTTTTGCATCCCTACCTTCAGGCTATTGGATCCGCGCCCGGAAGGAGGATGGGAAAAGGATGGTGCGGTACCTCGGACGAGAGGACTTTACGAAGGTCCCGCCTCTCAAGGGAGGTGTATTTTGGTGATTTTTCGATGGATGGTGGGTTCACCAGGAAACATTTGGCGGCAGTTTCCACGCCTAGGTTTTGGAATGTGTTTAGATGAGTTCGTTTTATCCTTTAAGCATTCATCCTAGGTTTGGCCGAATGAATCTAACTTAATCTATATGAAAATGCAACTTTCAATGAATACAGAAAACAGATTAAAAAGCAGAAAACAGAGAATTTACAGGAGGCCAATGAAGATTACCTGATCCGGATGTCTGAAGAAGTTTTTGATGCTTGAAGCAGTCTGGATCGTCTGGAATTCGACAGAATCACTCGCAATCTGTCAGAATCGTCCGGAATCTGACAGGATCATCTGAGACAGACAGAATCGTCTGAGATCTGACGAATTCGTCAGACGAATTCGTCAGAGACCTGCAAAACAGAAAATAGATGCAAAATACAAGAAATTCTACTGTGCTAACAGAGGCAAATTACATCAAATAGCAATATGAATATTGAACAATATTTAAGAACAGAAATTAAAGCAAATTACTATATTTTAATGGCAGATTATGAGCTTAACATGCAATCTAGACTAGATGGGTGAACTCCAGATGCAAAATAGCATAAAAACTGAAATAATAATCTAATTTGTAGCATAAAATGACAAAGAAAAGGGAGAGAAAAGCAAACTTCAGGCACTGATTGCCTCGATGTATGCTGCAGTCGAGATCGTCTCGCATCAGTACGAAATCGTCTCGAATTTGACGGGATCGCCTCCGATCTTGACAGGTTCATCGACGGCGATGGGTGCTGGCTCCGGTTGAAAATCAGTGATGTACCTGCATAAAAATTGCTATAGGACTAGTGCAAAAGATAAATTATGATGTTTTAGTGCAGAGGGATTCAATTTGCAGATAAATTCAGCCAGGGGTTGGGGAGGGAAAATCTTAGAGTTTAAATAGGCTTAGGGAGAGTTGTTGGGAGGTTGGAGATCATCCCAATTTGGGAGATCTCCAACGGGGGAGGGTCCCAACGGCGCAGACACGCTTCTGCCCGGATTGGAGACCCGTTGGAACGGATTCCAACTATGCAAATTCAGTTTTGCGACAAAATCGTCTGGACGTTCTAGTCCAGACGAAATCGTCAAATCTAGGGCGATATCGTCTGATCGGCGACGATATCGTCCAACGGTCAAAACAACCTCTAAAAATGGCACGGAAAAAGGGGAAACGGGTTTCTCGGCGGTTAACGGGCGGTTTGGGAGGTTAAATTTGAATTTAAATTTATTTACTAAGGTGAATGTAATTATTCCAATTTCACTGCGCCAATTTTAGGGTGCTACATTTTGCCCCCTCTTTAGCGAATTTTTCGAAGAAAATGCGTTAAAGATGAGTTCTTCTCGATCTACGAGAAAGCAAAAAATTATTCCCATTTTTAGGCGACGATTCTTGGTCGAATCGTACGACGACTTACTATGGTGCCCCCTCCGTGTTTTTACCCAAATCGAACGTTTGAGGTAAAAACACGAAAAAGCAAAAAATTATTTTTGAATAAAATTAAGAAAAATAGGGTAAAACCCTAATTCATTATTACTGTTCATTTTTATTGGTTTTAGAGCTCTGGAGCAAAAATGGTCGAGACAGCGCACAGATCTGCAGAGGTCCGCCGCGGTCTACGGGTAAGGGTCTAAACTCAACTTAGATTGATTTAATTTGATTTTACATGCTTTTTAGATGATTTTTAGATGAATTTTGAGCATCGCGGCCGTTTTTGGCCGTCGACGTCGTCGGGACGAAATCGTCCCGATTTCGACGAAATCGTCTCAATTTCGGCAATTTCGCCCAAGGGCGAAATCGTCGAAAGGGGGACGATTTCGTCAAATTAGAGACGATTTCGAACTGCGAAATCGGAGACGATTATGCTCAAATTTGGGACGATATCGTCCAATAGTGGGCGATATCATCAATTACATGAAATTGATCTTTAAGTTGCATTATTGATTACTGGAATTGTTATTAATGATTGTTTGTTGTTTTGTTGTTTATGTTTGCAGAGAGGATTACTAAAAAGCAGAGAGTGGAAATACGGTGGATTGAGAGACGACTTGGCCGCTCTCACCCAGGCAGAGCGGGATCTGCTGGCACAGGCCGGATTGCAGCATGTGGCAGAGATGCCGCAGGTTTCCACAGACATGGGGCTACTGACGGCCCTAGCAGAGAGGTGGTATCCGGGGTCTTCCTATTTTCGGTTACCGACAGGGGAGATGACTCCCACACTGGAGGATGTATGGAGGATTCTTAGAATCCCCATACAAGGGCGGATGATCACACCTGTGGCCAATCAGGGCCACGCGATGGGACGGCTGTGCGGTGACCCGAGCTTCGCCCTGGAGAAGGGCGGAGTTAACATCGAGGCACTACGCCAGATGCCTAGGGCATCTAGACTCACACGGGTTCTGGCTGGGGTAGTTGGTGGACTTCTGCTGTGCCACCAGAGCGGGTGCAGGGTGCCGTGGATGCTGGCAGATGTGATCTGCGACATGCGGGACCATGGCTACAGGTTCTCATGGGGCAGCTTTGTACTATGCCGGCTGTACAGGATCCTTTACGGGGTCGTGTACAAGGGCGGGCGATGTCTGGTCATGACATCGCTCCTACAGGTTTGGTGTTGGGAGCACATTGCGGTGCGGAGGCCGGTAGGGCTTCCACTGATAGGGGTTGACGGGGAGAGGCCCCGAGTCTTCTACTGGTGGCTCCGGAGAGGGGCACAGCGACGGATCGACCTGCCGGTGTCCCGGAGACTACTGGATGATTTGGTCCCAGACCAGATCACCTGGAGGCCATGGAGGCAGCATCCAGGGTGGGCAGAGGATGGACAGGAGCTGGCTCGCATCAGGCGAGTCTGCTGGCTGAGGATGGAGAGGGGAGAGGTGGAGCTCCACCGCTACGACCGAGTTTTGAGACAGTTCGGTCTACAGCAGGGGATCCCATCTCTCAGGGATTACGAGTTTTCCCGGACCGTCCGGGATAACACCACGGTTAGCGGGGCTCCAGACATGCAGCGATTCTGGAGTCAGGACGCGGATGATGCCCCCATCCAGCCAGTGGATGGGGACGACGTAGGAGTAGCCGATGGCTACGATGCCTGGTACGCAGGCATCCGCCCTCCTCGGATGACGAGGGCTCAGGGTCCGATCCATGCGGTCGTGCGTCGGATAGGGAGGCGGCGCCAGGCAATGATAGAGGCGGCCCAGGGTCACGGCGGGAGAGAGCAGAGGAGGCCACAGGCACAGGAGAGGCCACGGAGAGAGAGAGGGAGAGGAGGGAGGCGAGACCCCCATCTCCATAGAGGCCACCATCGCCCGATAAGGGCAAGGGCGTGGACATAGGAGAGAGTAGCGAGATGGCTACTCTCCGAGCGAGAGAGGATCGTCTGCAGGCTCAGGTGCAGACATTACAGGATGCGGCTGCACGACACCATGCTGAGGTGTCACAGCTGCGAGATGAGATTGCACGCCTCAGGGCACGGGGCGGAGGGGCGAGCTCAGGAGAGTTGACACGGGCTATTGCCCAGTTGACATTCTACCAGACATTGTACTATCAGCTGGTGCCGACGGAGGATAGACTACCCCTGCCAGCTAACATCGCAGATCCGATCAGGATCGGGTCATCGAGGACCACGTCCCGGTCGAGGACTAGGACTACACAGACTGCGATGGGGCCACCTCGTCCACCTCAGGGCGGGGGAGGAGATGAGGCAGAGAGCTCGAGGGGCTCTCGAGGCTAGAGGGCTGGACACTGTATTATATTTTTTTGTTTGATAGAGGATTGAGTATGCCGAGGTACAGATTGTGGCATACCAATCCAGTTTTGATGATGTACATATACGGTTGAGATATATATAGATGAGATATTTTTGATCATATGACTTGTCTTATGTGATGCTTATGATGCTTTTATGTTTGATTGATTGATTTGATAATTCATTGAGGATTCATGTAATTATGTCGTTGGGAATATTATGATTTGAATGTCATGCTTGTAATATTTTAAATGAAATAATCTGATGTAACAAATTGGTTGTTTGTAATAAAATGTGATAAAAATAAAAAGAGACTTCTAACAATAATTTCAAAGGACATTGTCGCTATTATAGACCATTTCATGGAGTCGTCTGCTCACTCGGTCGTCAAGCTAATCCCATTTATAGAAATATTGTTAAAAGGAAAAGAGTGCTTAAGAGACTTGTCTTAAGACTTTGGTGTAATGATGCAAATGATGATGATGATGATGATAGTTTGTTTTCAGATTGTCATGAAAAATATTGTGCATGAAATGATTTTAAAATGATTTTTGCTAGGCATAAATTCCTAAGTGTGATAAGATTTTGTGAATAATTCCTTAGGAATTATACCATCATTGCAAAATTGAACGGTTGACATAATGACATGAAATAATGAAAATGTGTTTGCTTTTGAAAAGCATAATTTGTGTAACATAATGAATTAAGTCATATGGTTTTCATGATTTTTGATAAATGGGGAATAAAAATTGTTACAATGGTTTGCGCTAGGCATAGAATATGTAGGTATAGACTTATACCATCATCGCGAAAATCCAAAAAAAGATAGTTTTATTGCATGATTGATTTTTGATGAACAGAAAATATGAAAATGAGGACTTGCGCTAGGCATAAAATTCCAATTTTGGTTTTGGAACTATACCATCGTCGCGAAAGTCGACACGATATATATGATTTGATTTGTATATTTTGAAAGAAATTTTTGATTTTTCTATTATATAGTTGTCTTTGTGGTAAACAATTGTACTTGATTTATTCCAAACAAGTTGCAAAAATAATATTTCAAAGTATTTTGAAGACAAAAGTTAGATTTATAAGGAATCCCATGTGCATATGTGAATTCATTTCCAATCTTGATTTATCATAATGATAGACAAAATCTCTCAAATACAAATGTGTGTGCAATTGCATTGTTCATTTACCAAGTTTGAGCAAGATACTATGATACAAGTGATTTGAAGAAACCAAATAAGTGTTCATTAACCATGATGTAGATGCATATAACCATATTAGACTACTATGTAGGTCGGATTATCAAGAGCTAGCTAATCCATAAGCAGACATAGGTCTGTACAAAAGAAGGTCGCTAATGTGACAGACATATCGCCACGCTAGGAGTTACCCAAGGCCAAGCGAGGTTGGGCACAAACCACCTGTTATGGGGCTTACCTCACGGTTTTCGAATAATTGAGAATTCCGGGGATTCAAGCTCATCAACCCTTCTTTTCTTTTCAAAGGGTAGGGAAAGGGATTTTATTGCTTTCTTGCTTTCTTTTGAACTTTGCATATTTTTCTTTTGTATTTCTTTTGCTTGATAATGCTTGGAACATTGCTGTAATGATAAAAGAACATTTTTTCTTTTCTCTTTTTCTTGAATTTTTCTTTTTCTCTTTTTTTTCTTTTTCTTTGCTAGGGATACTTGCTCGGATTAGCTGTAGAGCAAGGGATTTTTATTCCGGGTAGGGGTGAGCTTGTCCTTTTGCCAATTCTCAAAGATTCTAGACCATGTGCATGATAGGATAGCAGGGGAAACTTTTCACTCAAGAAATCAGTTCTACTATGTAGCAAAACATGGAAATTACAAATATAATCATTTTATTGTGAAAAGATGTGCTTGGTTTAAGTAAATAACAAGATCAATTCTCTATGCTCAAACTTTATTTAATTGAATTTTGTGGACTTTGATATAAGAGAGATTAGTAATCATGCCAGATAAAATCAAGATATTTATTGTTGTGAGTGTGCAAGTGAGGGATGCCAAATAAATGCTAATTTATCCAAAATAAGTTGAAACATATAACTGCAATAATTGTAAGAAAAATATATATAAATGATTTTTGAGAAGTTTTGAGAATGTTGACTCTCTCTTTCTTCTGTATATTGTTTTGGTTTCGAAAGAGTCAAGCATATAGCTGTTTTTAGATTTTTATTTTGATTTTTGTTTTTGAGCAAAAGGAACTTAACAAGTGCTTTAAATAAATGCAATAGATAGTTTTTGAAGATTTTTGGAGATTTATGAATGTTTTTGGTGTTTTTGAATTTTTTATAAATTGAAAGAAATATAAGAGAGTAATTTTGAACAAATATATACATGGATGAAATGACCAAATTTATGCATAATAACGTTTGAGATGTAAAATATTCATGGGTTCTTTAAGTTCTTTACCATCTAAGGTAGATAATTTATATGCTCCTGATTCAAATTTTGCAGTAATGATGTATGGTCCGAGCCAGTTGGGCTCAAATTTACCTTTAAGTTCTTTGGTTGCATTTGTATTTTTTTGATTTTCTTTTAGAACAAGGTCGCCAATCTCAAAGGATCGATGACGAACTTTCTTAGCATATGCTCTTTTAAGCTTGTTTTGGTATGCACGGAGATGCTCCAAAGCATTGATGCATTTTTCATCTAGGAGTTCCAGTGGTCGAGTCTGCCAGCATGATATTCATCTCCTACTTCGGTATCTTGAAGTAGCAGAGCCAAAGAAGGAACTTCCAATTCAAATGGAAAAACTGCTTCAGCACCATATACCAAAACAAATGGTGAAGTGCCCGTGGGGGTTCGAACACTAGTTCGATAAGCCCACAAGGCTGGATATAATTGAATATGCCGATCCACGGCCATTTTTATTGACTAATATTTTGAGAATTTTGATTAAAGTTTTGTTAGAAGCTTCTGCTTGACCATTACCCTGAGGATAATAGGGAGTGGACCAGCGATGTTGAATCTTGTATTTTTGGCATAATTTTTTAACATCTTTATTTTTGAAAGGAGTTCCATTGTCAGAGATGAGATTCGCAGGAATTCCAAACCTGCAAATGATTTGATTAAAAATGAATTTAGAGACCTGTGAACCAGTGCAAGAAGCTAAAGGCATAGCTTCAACCCACTTCGTGAAATACTCAGTGGCGGTTATGATGAACTTGTGTCCATCAGAAGACACAGGATTGATTTTACCAATAATATCCAAGCCCCATTTAGAAAAGGGCCAAGGAGACGAAATAGCCTGCAGCTCTTGTGCAGGTGCATGGACAAGGTCAGCATGTTTTTGACACTTGTCGCAATGGCGCACATACTCATGTGCATCCGTTTCCATGGTAGGCCAAAAGTATCCTATCCGAAGGAGCTTTTTAGCAATGACACTACCACTAAAGTGTCCTCCACAAGATCCATCGTGGGCTTCACTCAAGGCTGATTTAGACTCTTCTAAATTTAAACATCTTAATAGGATACCTTCAAAAGATCTCCTATATAAAGTATTGCCAATTATTACAAATCGACTTGCTCGTCGACGTAATAACCGACGTTGGTTTCTATTAGAATTAGCAGGGAAAGTCCCATTTTGGAGGAAATCAAATATGTCTGTATACCAAGGTTCGGGGAGTAGTTTCATTGATTAGAAACACATCCAAAGGCTCTAAGCATGACTTATTTGAAGCGGGTTCTTGGAGTCGACGAATAATGATAGTGGCATATTCGTCGTCTAACTCCAAGGGCAGGAGAGATGCAGCTGCGGCCATAGCATCAGCTGCACGGTTGCTAGTTCGAGGAATGGCTTCCAAAGTAACTTGATCAAATAAAGACATTAGTTGTAAAACATAGGCCTTATATGGGCGAAGTTTATCATCTCTGGTCTGATAAACTTCATTAATTTGGTTTATAACCAATTGGGAATCCCCAAAAACTAAGAGGTTTTTAATTTTTAGCGCTAAAGCAGCTCGTAATCCAAGGATTAGAGCTTCATACTCAACGATATTGTTGGTGCAAGCAAAGGTCAGTTTGAAGGACGAGAGGAATAAGATGTTTTTGCGGAGATATTAAAATAATACCCGCACCAACCCCACTCATGCATCGGGCTCCATCAAAGTATAAGGACCATTGTTCAACAAGGTCTGCCTCTAATTGAAGGCATTCATCAGGAAACTCGATAATGAGGGGATGAGTAGACTCTAAGGGTGCAGCAGCTAATTGATCTGCTATGATTTGACCCTTAACGGACTTCTGTCCTATGAAGGTGAGATCAAACTCGCTTAGAGCAAGAACCCACTTGGCTGTGCGACCCGATAAATAAGGTCGACTCATGAGATATCTTAAGGGATCATATTTGGCAATGACATACGTTTTTTGGCTAAGCATGTAATGTCGTAATTTTTGCGTAGCAAACACGACTGCTAGACATAACTTCTCTAACGCTGTATAGCGGGTTTCATAGCTGACGAAGGTTCGGCTAATGTAATAATTAGCACGTTCTCGCTTTTCATCATCGAGTTGAGCTAACATAGCTCCTAAGGCAGAATCTGAAGCAGAAATATATAGAAGAAATGGGCGATCAGATTTAGGCGGTGAAAGCACCGGAGGGTTAAGGAGATATTGTTTGAGAAGTTCAAAAGCTTCTCTACATTCTGTGTCCCAATTAAAAGGGACATCCTTCTTAAGGAGTTTAAGAAAGGGACCAGTTTTGTCCGCCAGCTTATCAATGAAGCGACGGATAGCTTGAAGTTTACCTTGTAAACTTCGTAATTCAAATATATTAGTGGGTGCGGGCATATCAGTGATAGCCGCAATTTTGAGAGGGTCAATTTCGATACCACGTAAAGAAACTAAAACCCCTAATAGTTTGTCGGATTTAACTCCGAATATGCATTTTGTTGGATTTAATCGAATGAGATATTCTCGTAATCGATTAAAAACTTTTCTTAAATCATCTAAATGATGATCTTCAATAAGAGAGCGAGCTATAATATCATCCACATAATCATGTAGGATATCATGCATCATATCATGAAAAATGTAGGTCATAGCCCGTTGATAAGTTGCACCGACGTTCTTTAAGCCAAATGGCATCACTTTCCAGCAAAAGGTACCCCAGGGGGTAATAAAGGCTATTTTAGCCTGGTCTTCAGGAGCTATCCTAATCTGATTATAACCGGAGAATCCGTCCATTAAGGACATCATCCCACTCCCGGCAGTGAAGTCAATGATTTGATCCATATTTGGAAGAGGAAAGTCATCTTTAGGGCATGCAGCGTTAATATCTCTAAAATCTGTGCAAACCCTAACTTTGGTAGCTTCTTTCTTGGTGATTGGAACTACATTTGAGATCCATTCAGCATAATCAATAGCTTGTATGAAGATAACATTCAGGAGTTTTTCTAACTCCCCTTTGACTAGCAGAGCCACTTTGGGATGCATTTTTCTAAGTTTTTGTTTAACAGGTTTAGCATCCGGATGGACCACTAGATGGTGCATGACTACAGAAGGGTCTAGACCTGGCATATCTTCATATGTCCAAGCGAAGACATCTTCATACTCTTTAAGGAATGCAATGTATTGTTCTTGTTTTTCTTGACTTAGTTCTGCTCCAATATTGATTATGTGAGGATTGTCCTCAGTTCCAATATTAATTTTAATGACATTTTCTACCTCCATGTGTAGATCTCTTTCAAAATTAGGTGGGGCGGGTGAAACACCCAACTCTTGTAATTCTTGTAAAGTTAATTTAGATAATTCATCTTGAGGATCAGTGGCCTCAAGTTGAGCTATGGTTGGTATAGAACCATCAAAATAAAATCCATTGTGCAACATCTCTTCAACAGAGACATCATGGAAGATATCTCCTTCCAACTCTTCATCGGGGTCGACAATCATTTCAGGGTATGCTATGGATAGCATGTTGCATGAAAATGACTGATTTTTAAGAGGCAAATCAACATGCCTATCCAAATAATCTTGATAGCATATGAGATGATCATCATCCTCAAAAGGAAAGGGTTGTCCCTTACTAGGAAATAGGCCCACACCACAGCGGGCAGGCCACGGTTCTACCTCGAAAGGTTCTTTCATGCCATTTTGGAAAGGTCCTAAGCCTTTCCCTTTATATCCCATTTTAAGCATCATGGGTTTAGCTTTAATATAATCATTGGTAAAATAGCACCGAGCATATCCCTCATGATGAGTTTTGATATTCCGAGGGATTCTTCCCCAGTCATATCCTTTATAAATGAAGGCACAACTCCCGACTTGGTAAGTACTTCCCATAGGTTGTGGGAGGCCCAAAGTACGAGGAGATGGCGGCAAATTATTTAAAAGGTTTGAATCTTGCATGAAAGCATTCATTTTTTTTGATATTAAGGTTGTAGATAAATCTGGTAAAAGTTCATCAGAAAGGGCATAAGATGTAGAAGGCTTATTACCTATGTCTTGAGATGTGGAAGGTATGATAGATGTGTCTAAAGGTTTTGAATTTATAGGGATAGAATTTGAAGGATTAGTTGTAGATTTGAGATCTTTTTGAGGTTCTAAAGTAATTTGTTTAGAAGGTTGTTGATCTATATGGGAAGATGAAGTTAATGGAGGGGGAATAGATGAAGTTATGGGTTTATGTTTCACAGTTTTAGATGAAAAAGAAGAACTAGAATGTGTGGATGACAGAGCAGGGCAAAATTGCACTCCAACGGGTTCTGCCAAAGCACACATATCAAAAGGTCTAGGGTCACCATGAATAGTGACCAACTGATTTTTAAACTCAAACTTAACACATTGGTGTAAAGTTGATGGGACCGCTCGCATGGCGTTAATCCAAGGGCGACCCAAAAGTATATTGTACGATGCTGGGCAATGTACAATAAACACGGTTGTCTCAAGGGTTCTAGGACCAACTTGCAATGGGAGGGTAATGACTCCACACGTTTCTTGTGTTTCGTCATTAAAAGCTTTGATAATCATATCAGTTTTCTTCATTTCATCACTTCTAAAACCAAATCGTTGGTAGAAGTCAAAGGTGCAAATGTTTAGAGATGAGCCATTATCAATCAGGACTCGTTTGACAGCTACATCCCCAATTAAAGCAGTAATATACAAGGGATTATCCTTGTGTAAGCTGTGTTGTGGGATATCTCTATCCCGAAAGTCAATACAATCAATCTCTCGAGTGATGATAGTATTGGCCATAGCTTCGAGTTGAATGTTTTGAGGTACCATCATTTGGCTCAATGTAAGCATCAACTCATCCCTATGTGTGGGAGAGGATCTTAATAAATCTAAAAGGGAGATTATGGCCGTGGTATTAGACAATTGCTCATTAATGTTGTAAGGGGGTTTAGGTTGAACAATAGGAGCATGATTCCCTTTATTGGGATTTTTCAGAACGAATGGAGCTGATCCATCATTCTGGTTTGGTTCTTGTTGGGAATTTTGAGCTTGTTGTCGGGTGACGACTCCGATGGTACCTACAATGTTATAGTGACGACGTTGAAACGGTCTCGGTTGAGAATTTATGGCTTGTTCATAGGGAAGGACTACATTAGAAGAAGGTCGAGTAGTGACTCTTCTAGGAAATGGTTCTTCTGGAACATTAGCATCCGTGACAGGTTGAATAGGATCTGATTCATTTTCAGAACTATTCGATTGAATAGTGTCTACTTCACTTTCACTATCTGACTCTATATCACTAGAATCAGAAGTTTGAAAATTATGTAAGGGCCTGGTTGTAACCAGGGATAAGGTTGTGTCAAATATTTGAGAATCCTGAACAGGTAATTGTCCGCTAATGGTTCCTACATATCGAGTAGGAGGGGGAACATTATGATGTTCAATTTGATTAGCTACCTCTTTACCATGTCTTGGTAAAGGGTGTTGAAATATGTCTAAAGTTTGATTGGCATTCTGATTTTGATTTTGGGGAACAGTATTTTGGGTATTATTAGGAGGGTTTTGTTTGGGTTGGAAGGCTTGCACTTCCATTTCATTATTGTCAATCAAATCTTGTATTTTATGTTTCAATCTCTTACAAGCGTTGGTAGAATGTCCAGGTCCTCTATGGAAATCACAGTGCAAATCAGCTCTATATCCGGGTATACTTGGGTCAGGTTCCCGGATAGCTGGTAATTGGATTAAACCTCTTTCAAGCAGTTGAGGTAAAATAGTTGACAAAGGTTGGTTTAATCTAGTGAATTCTCGAGGAGGCTTATCAGGAGGTTTCAATATGAATTTTTTTGTTGTCTTTGTTGCATTGACATTAGCAACATTTCTGCTGTCAGTGACTCCATCACCGACAACTTGTTTGTTTTTATATTGATTTCTAGATGTTTTCTCATCATCCTTCTTCCTAAGTTGGCCTCTCCTAATGAGGGCATCTTCTACTCTTCGAGCTAAATCTATAGCTTGATCGAAGGTAGTCAAAGTAGCTGTTGATAGCTCATAAGAGAGTTGTTCTTGTAAATTGTTGATGAAAATGTCTAACATTTCCCTATAGGGTAGCACAAAGTGCAGTTTTCCTATCAATTGTCTCCATCTCGCTAAGAAATCAGCAAAACACTCGTCTTTATCTTGTTTTAAATTGTATAGGTCTTTAATAGTTACATGCCTCTCGATGTAGGCACTAAATTGATGAACAAATGATTCAACTGTTTCTTCAAAGTTTCTTAAGGAGTGAGTGGGCAATTGATAGTACCACTCTAATGCCATTCCACCTAAACTTTTGGGGAACATTTTTAGTAATAGCAAGTCGTCATGCGATATGTCGTGACATGCTATCCTAAACATGCGAAGATGTTCTATGGGATCTTCGGTTCCTTTATAGATAGGCGGGACGGGCATGGGAAAATGTTTAGGGTATGGTTGAGCTACCACTATGGGATCCAATGGTTGGCTACAAATCTCTCGATAATTGTACGAGGGACGGTAGGGATCTATCTGGTCCATACGTGAAGCCAATTGTTTCACCATAGCTTCCAGATTACTAGTTTGCCCCCCATATTGATTCGGTAGGGCATTGACATGAGTTTTATGGGCATAGGATGGAGGAACATGCAGATTAGATGCCATGTTACTATTGTGTAAAATATTGGTAGGAAAAATGTTATGGAGGAATTTTGAAGTTGGATTATGTTGTATTCCAGATTGTTGAAAATTTGTATTTGGCTTTGTTTTAGATTTCTGTTTATTTAAAGCATTTTGCTCAATAGTTTGGCGGAACAAGGTAGTGAAGGGAATTTTCTTTTGTGCGGGAGTGATTTTAGGTTGAGTAATAGGTTCCTTAGGAGGTTGGGTAACCTGTTGTTTTGACATGGCTTGGGCTATAGTGACCATATCCGTATTGGATGGTCCACCCTTATCACTTTCTTGATCAACGAAAGATAAAGGATTAGTGTGTATATCAAACGCCCGTTCTATAGCTGCTTGAGCGTCACTAATTTCCCCTCTATCAATACGGACTGCCACATTAAGGATGTCGATATTTTGATTGAGAAATTTTTGAAAATGTTCTGCGTTGTCAAAAGCGATGCCTCCATTTGGAGCTATTCTAGGGGATGAGGATTCATTCTCTTTAACACTTCCTTCTTGTTCCTTATCTTCACCTAAGTCTTCATCTGATTGACCTAGAGTTTCTCCTTCCGGATTTGTATCTCCAAGAAGGACATTTGGGTTTTCAGTTGTATCTTGTAACCAATCTTCTCCTTCCCCTAAAGTTTCTTTACCATTCCTAAGTTTAGGCATGGTGCTAAGTTTTGATTTCAGCAAATATATATATATATATATATATATATATATATATATATATATATATATATATATATATGCAACAAATTAAAAGGTATATATTTATTATATACCTAATGCAATATTGTAAATGAAATGTTTAAGTTTTTACTATGTTTTTTGATTTTTTTTAGTTTTTCTTTGAAACAATATAATAAAGACAGCAAATGAAACAATAAATGCACGCAATAATAATAAGACTGAAAGTAAATGAGCTAGTCTTCTATGAATAACTTATGAATATCATTAATAGGTTCAAGTTGTTCAGGGGTCATGAAATGTTCTTCTTCAAATTGAAAGTTTTCTTTTAAGAATTTGATGAAAAGGGCTATGGTGATATTGTATGTCTCAGATGCTTTGGTTGATAGAAGTAAAGCTCGTGGCAATACTCTCGATATAACACAGCACGAGGAACTCTATTCCATATTTCCCTATCTGTAAGAACAACTTCTTGGTCTTCTACAAGGCCTAGGAATCGGTGTACAATGTCTGCATTCTCGAGGTATTCCTCGAAGCTGAACAATTCTGAAGATACTAAAGCTCTCCTATAGGCTAACCATCTATGGCAGGCTCTCTGAAGTTCATGATAGAAAACTAATTGGTGAGGATCCAGGATTCTATCCAAGACTAGCCTCTTAATCTGTTTAAGTTGTGTGGACCTAGATGAGATGAGACTAAGTCTCCTGACAAGTTCGTCCCACAAGGATTGATTTCTACTTGTTTCAGGGATACTAAGGACAGAATTAACTTCTATAGCTGCCAATTGGTTTTCTACGTTTATAGTAACTGCTAACCTCTTTTTAGGAGCTACCATCTAAACATGACTTTGAACCTTAAATGTTTTAAAATGCATCTAAGTTTTAGTTGTTCTAATTTTTTTTTGTTTGTTTTTGTTTTTGTTTTCAAAAGGTTATGATGCATTCACGTCGGGTTCACCAAAATGTATCGCTCCAAATTTTTCGCATCCCTACCTTCAGGCTATTGGATCCGCGCCCGAAAGGAGGATGGGAAAAGGATGGTGCGGTACCTCGGACGAGAGGACTTTACGAAGGTCCCGCCTCTCAAGGGAGGTGTATTTTGGTGATTTTTCGACGGATGGTGGGTTCACCGGGAAACATTTGGCGGCAGTTTCCACGCCTAGGTTTTGGAATGTGTTTAGATGAGTTCGTTTTATCCTTTAAGCATTCATCCTAGGTTTGGCCGAATGAATCTAACTTAATCTATATGAAAATGCAACTTTCAATGAATACAAAAAACAGATTTAAAAGCAGAAAACAGAGAATTTATAGGAGGCCAATGAAGATTACCTGATCCAGATGTCTGAAGAAGTTTCTGATGCTTGAAGCAGTCTGGATCATCTGGGATTCGACAGAATCGCACTGCAATCTGATCAGAATCGTCCGGAATACGACGGGATCATCCGAGATAGACGAGAATCGTCTCGAGATCGACGAATTCGTCAGACGAATTTTTCAGAGACCTGCAAAATAGCAAACAGATGCAAAATACAAGAAATTCTACTGTGCTAACAGAGGCAAATTACACCAAATTGCAATATGAATATTGAACAATATTCAAGAACAGAAATTAAAGCAAATTACTGTATTTTAATGGCAGATTATGAGCTTAACATGCAATCTAGACTAGATGGGTGAACTCCAGATGCAAAATAGGATAAAAACTGAATAGATTATCTAATTTATAGCATAAAATGACAGAGAAAAGGGAGAGAAAAGCAAACTCCAGGCACTGATTGCCTCGATGTGGACTACAGTCGAGATCGTCTCGCATCAGTACGAAATCGTCTCGAATTTGACAGGATCGCCTCCGATCTTGACAGGTTCGTCGACGACGATGGGTGCTGGCTCCGGTTGAAAATCAGTGGTGTACCTGCATAAAAATTGCTATAGGACTAGTGCAAAAGATAGATTATGATGTTTTAGTGCAGAGGGATTCAATTTACAGAGAAATTCAGCCAGGGGTTGGGGAGGGAAAATCTTAGAGTTTAAATAGGCTTAGGGAGAGTTGTTGGGAGGTTGGAGATCATCCCAATTTGGGAGATCTCCAACGGGGGAAGGGTCCCAACGGTGCAGACACGCTTCTGCCCGGATTGGAGACCCGTTGGAACGGATTCCAACTATGCAAATTCAGTTTTGCGACAAAATCGTCCGGACGTTCTAGTCCAGACGAAATCGTCAGATACAGGGCGATATCGTCTGATCGGCGACGATATCGTCCAACGGTCAAAACAACCTCTAAAAATGGCACGAAAAAAGGGGAAACGGGTTTCTCGGCGGTTAACGGGCGGTTTGGGAGGTTAAATTTGAATTTAAATTTATTTACTAAGGTGAATGTAATTATTCCAATTTTACTGCACCAATTTTAGGGTGCTACAGTCACCAAGTGCATGTAGCACAGTTGGCACCTATAGCAAAAGCAAAGTGTTAGGGCAGCGAGTGACGAAGGTTTGAATCTGCAAGAGTATTATTTTTATTTTTATGTGGAGTCGACGATGGATGAAGGTAAAATAGGAAGGAAGCTTCCCTTCCTTCTTGTGGGTGCCTATAGCCCATGTGGTGGGCACAAAAAACCAAATCGCTAGGCGCTTGGGGATACAGATGTTCAAAACTTGTTGAAACCCTTTTGGGGTAAAATACAAAGTATGATATTTGTTGTTGGCACCAAAATTTTTGGAGGAATTAATTTGAGCCATAAAATTTTAATTTTTTATATAATTTATTTATTTTATAAGGTTTAAATGGGATTTATAAGGTTTATGCAAAATAATTTTTGGTGATATTTTCTTTGGTGTTAAAAAGGGGCAATAAAGTTTTTTAAGGAAAGTTGTTTGAGTTTTTGTGGTGTTGGATATTATTTTATGTTGGAGATTATAAGGTGTATCTAAATAATTATTTTTCATCTATGATTTGATGTATGCTAATTTCAAGGAGAAGCAGTAAGGTGTATTTGAGATTTCATTATTTTTGTGACTAAGGAATATTTTGAGAAAATGTTAGAGTGATATTTTGGTCATATAACCATTGAAATTGGCAAAGAAGAAAATTGTGATTGATACAAGTTTTCTAAGGGCACTTATACATCAAAAAAAAGGTATGGGCACATCTTCCTAGTGAATGATTGTTGAATTTTGTGAATGCTAAGTTGGAGTGAAAGGGTTTTTCTAGAATAAAAAGTTGTTGATAAAACCTTGTTTGGTGAGAATTGTTGAGTTGATTGTTAAAGGGTTTTTCTAGAATAAGAGTTGTTGATAAAAATTTACTTTATAATCATTGTTGTTGAAGTTATTAGTTTAGGGAGGAACTTGAACTAGAGTTTGTACTAAGATAATGAGTTTCATTGTTATGTGAAGTTGTCAAAGATCATGAGTATCATTGTTATGTGTTGTTGGTTGAGTGAGGAACTTGAACTAGGGTTTGCAAAGATCATGAGTATCATTATTATGTGATATTGGTTGATATGCATTGTTGGAAATATTTGAGTGAGTGTTCATATGCTTGGATTAGGGTTTGTGAGCAATGATTATTTCATTAAGTGGTTGATTAAGTAGACTTGATTGAGCCTAGTCAAGTGGATGTGTGTTAGTCAAAAAGTGACTAACTACAGAAAAATAGTTGATGCACCTTTTTGCATATTTTCCAAGAAGACCTAAGTTGCCCATATGCTAAAGATAAAAAAAAAAGCAAAACACAGCAAGGAGGCAAAAGTGTTGCGATATCGCGACATGTTGTATTTTTGCGGCTAAGAGCAACAAAAGGGAGCAAAGGGGAAAAAGTGTTGCGATATCGCGACATGTTGCTTTGTCGTAGCCAAAAGAGAAAAAGCATCACGATATCACGACATGTTGCTTTGTCATGGCCAAAAGAGAAAAAGTGTCGCAATATCGCAACATGTTGCATTGTAGTGAAAAAAAGAGAAAAAGTGTTGCGATATCGTGACATGTTGCTTAGTCGTGGCAAAAAGAGAAAAAGTTTCACGATATCATGACATGTTGCTTAGTTGCAATCAAAAGGGCAAAAGTTTCATGATATCATGACATGTTGCATTTTCACGGCCAAAATAGAAAAAGTGTCACAATATCGTGACATGTTGCATTTTCACGGCTAAGAGCAACAAAAGGGAGCAAGGAAGAAAAAGTGTCACAATATCACGACATGTTTCTTAGTCACGGCCAAAAGGGCAAAAGTGTCGGATTATCGCGACATGTTGCATTTTCAAGGCTAAAAGCAACAAAAGGGAGCAAGGAGGAAAAAGTGTCATGATATCGCGACATGTTGCATTTTTGCGGTCAAAAGCAAAGAGAAAGAGCAAAGAGGAAAAAGTGTCACAATATCGTGACATGTTGCATTTTCACGGGCAAAAGCAAAGAGAAAGAGCCAATAGGAAAAAGTGTCGCGATATCGCGACATGTTGTATTTTCGTGGCTAAAGAGAAGAGAAAGAGTAAGAAGGAAAAAGTTTCATGATATCGCGACATGTTGCATTTTCGCGGTCAAAAGCAAAGAGAAATCCCAAAGGAAAAAGTGTCACGATATCGCGACATGTTGCATTTTTGCGGTCAAAAGCAAAGAGAAATCCAAGAGGAAAAAGTGTCGTGATATCGCGACATGTTGCATTTTTGCGGCTAAAGAGAAGAGAAAGAGCAAAGAGGAAAAAGTGTCACGATATCACGACATGTCACGGCTGAAGGCAACAGAAGAGCAAAGCAAGAGATGAATGTCGCGATTTCGTGACATGTCTCATTTTCATGGTTGGAAGCGGCAGAAAAGCAAAGCAAGGAAAACATGTCACGATTTTGTGACATGTCTCATTTTCATGGCTAGAAGTAACAGAAAAGCAAAGCAAGGAAATAATGTCACGATTTCACAACATGTCTCATTTTCATGGTTGGAAGCGGCAGAAGAGCAAAGCAAGAGACGAATGTCACGATTTCGTGACATGTCTCATTTTCATGGCTGGAAGCAACAGAAAAGCAAAGCAAGGAAAGAATGTTGTGATTTCATGACATGTCTCATTTTCATGGCTGGAAGCGACAGAAGAGCAAAGCAAGGAAAGAATGTCATGATTTCACATGTCTCATTTTTGTGGCTGGAAGCGGTAGAAAAGCAAAGCAAGGAAAGAATGTCACGATTTCGTGACATGTCTCATTTTTGTGGTTGGAAGTGGCAGAAGAGCAAAGCAAGAGATGAATGTCGTGATTTCATGACATGTCTCATTTTTGTGGCTGGAAGCGGCAAAAAAGCAAAGCAAGGAAAGAATGTCACGATTTTGTGACATGTCTCATTTTTGCGGCTAGAAGCGGCAGAAGAGCAAAGCAAGGAAAAACTGTCGTGATTTCGTGTCATGTCTCATTTTCACGGTGGGAGGCAGCAAAAGAGCAAAGGAAGAGATGAATGTCGCGATTTCATGACATGTCTCATTTTCACGATTGGAAGCGGTAGAAGAGCAAAATAGGAGACGAATGTCATGATTTTGTGACATGCCAGCTGTAAAGGAATAGAGTATATTTTTGGCAACTAGGGACATGCACTGACATCAGGTGCTAATTTTTGAAGAATGGTCTATTGATTATAACCTGGTAGGTCCGTTGGATGATTGTAGAATAATAGGCTCACCTAAAATTAGCCAGAAGAAAATTTATCCAATCTACGGGAAATCCTTTGTGTATTATTAGAAACTACAGACAATTACTTGTAATTGATTGAAGAAATTAAAAGTACATAGTAGAAGATACTCTTTTTAGGGTATAAATAGGAGTGAGTCGACCAAAGAAAAGGGTCAGCTCTTGGAAATTTACAAGCTTGATGTGCATGTACTAGATTACAAGCAATAAAATATTTCTACCTCTGGCTTTCGAAACTTCTGTGTGCTTGTATGTATCTGGTGTTTTAACTTTTATTCACTCTAAGTTTTATAATGTATTTGTTCTAAAATTAGTACTGTGCATGTATGAATCTTGTTTCTAGAGTTGAACATTAACAGATATTTACATGCTTTTAGATGAACATCTAAAAGTCACACTCAAGAATTCGTGTTTTCTATAAAGAAGAGTTCTAGCTTTGCTGATTGTCTAAACTACATCATCAATGTTTGTTGTTGTCTAATTTGTACCATGAGAAAAGTTCTAGCTTAGGATATATTTCCCTTGTCTCTTGTTCCCCTTTTCTCTAAAAAACTCAAAGGAACCAGTCTTCTCTAGAGACTAGACAGATGATCTCAAGAAAGATCTGTCTATTCAATGTTGGCAAAGTCTAAGGCGCAACACTATTAACCGAAGGCAGATTTTGTTCCAACAATGTGTTGAAGTGATAGTTCAAATTTTGTGAAACACATTATTCTATATTATAAACTGAATTTGAAAAAAATGTGGAGTATTTTTTAGAGTAAAACATATCGAGTCTCTAACAATTCTCTATATGTTTATGTGGTACAAATAGAGAGATTGAAATTGATTGAGCATTGTGGTGAATGTGAAGCATATTGAGTCTCTAAAAATTCTCTATATGTTTCTATGAGATTGAATAAGTTATAGTGAGGACTTGTTGAGCATATTTGAGATAAGTATTAGAGAAGACTTATGGATAGATTTGTGTGAGCTTTTATGGAAGCTTACAATACATATTTGAGGATAGATTTTGGTACATATTTGAGGATAGATTTGTGCCAGACTAGAGACAAAAATTGAGTAGATTTATACTAGACTGAAGGATCGTGTTTAGTGCAAGTTTGAGATAGAGCTTTGGAGATGGTAGAGTATAGAGGACAATAGTCTCTAGTAGATAGATATCCATTAGCCAGGGTAGTGAGGATAGGTCTTCTGAGTGGGGATAGAAGTCTTTAGTGGATAGAGATCCATCAACCAGTGTAGTGGAGGTAGCAATTATTCTAAAAGATCACCAACCAGAGTAGAGGGAAAAGGAGTTCTCCTATGGATAGAGATCCATGATCTTGATCAGTGGATTAGAGTCTCTTTTGGATAGAGGTCCATAAACATTGTAATAGGGAAAGTATTCCCAAGAGAATTTATTAGAGAAAAATTTATAAGGAATATTTTCTTTGTGGAGTAGCCCACATTGGGTGAACCATGTTAAATCATGTCTCTCATGTGTGTGATGCTTTGTGTGATGTTTACTACTTTAATATTGTTGATGTTATTATTTGGATTGAATAGCAAAAAGTTTTATCTTATACTGTTCACCCCCCTCTCAATATAATAACATATTCTTCATAGACCACCTAGAAGCATTTTAGGTTGACCAAGCGATGTGTAGATACCCTTGGAGCACTTTGGGGTGACCTACATGGTATTATATTACCTAGGAGTATTTTGGGTTGACCAAGCGGTGTGTAGATACCCTTGGAGCATTTTGGAGTGACCTAGATGGTCATAGACCACCTAGGAGTGTTTTGGGTTGACCAAGCAGTGTGTAGATACCCTTGGAGCATTTTGGGGTGACCTAGATGGTCATAGGTTGCCTAGGAGCATTTTGGAGAGCTATGGCACTCTTAAGTATGGAAATATCATAGATGAATGATTTTCAAGGGTTCAAAATCCTTGATTCCTTAAAGGTTGGCTAGGTGGTAAGTCTTGGGTCCTATCTAACTAGTAATGACAAAAGGACCCAACCAGTTGGCCGTAAACTTGTCTCGTAGATGGGGTGGCAAGTTGGATTTTTGATAGTTCTCTTTCAGAACTAGATAACCAACCTGAAAGTCTTAATGGTGGAATTTCATATTATAGGCTCTCTTGAGTCACTCTTGATAAATGTTCAAGTTCTCAAGATCATTGATGCATCATTCATCAAGCAACATAAGTTTGTCTAGGTGAGCCTGTCGTGCAGTGTCATCATTGATTAACTCTTGCACGGATATGTGCAACGATGGGATTTATAGCTCTAGAGGTATGACTGCCTTGGTTCCATACACTAATAAAAATAGATTTTCCCTAGTGGGCATCCGAATACTAGTGCGATAAACCCATAAAGCAAGGGGTAATTGCATATGCCATTATTTGTGATTCTCTTTAACTATTTTCTTTAGGATGCCAATCATTGTCTTATTCTATGCCTTAGCTTGCCCATTAGCTTGTAGATAATAGGGCATCAAAAAACTGTGTTGAATATTATACTTGTCAAATCATGCACATCTTTGTTCTTAAAAGGTGTCCCATTATCAAAAAATTATTTTGGATGGAATACCAAAACGATAAAGGATATTATGTAATATGAACTCCACGATGCGGGGTCCTATTGTAGTGCTAAGGGGAATTACTTCCACACACTTTGTAAAATACTCGGTGGCTATCAGGATGAACGTGTGATGGCCCGAAGAGGTGGGTTAGGTTTTCTTGATTAAATCAAACCCCCATTGCAAGAATAGCCAAATTGATTGAATTGGTTGCAAGGCCTAAGAAGGTATGTGTGTTAGGTTAGCATGGTGTTGACACTTTATGCACTTCTTAACATAAGTGCAACAATATTGCTCTAATATTGGCCAATAATAGCCCATGTGAAATATGTGCTTAGCGATAGCAGTTTCGATAAAATGGCCATTGCATGTACCATCATGTACTTCAGTGATTACCCAAAATTATTCTTGATGCTCTAAGCAACGTAGGAGGATACCTTCATAAATTCGATGGTACAAAATATCTCCTAGCAAGACATATTTTACCACTTTTTGTTTAAATGTCCATTTTGCAGCATGCAAAAACCTAGGAGGGATATTACCAAGCTTTAGGGAATATTTGATTTGATTGGACCAGTCCTGATGTGAGAAAGTCTCAATTGTATGAATTACCTGACCCTCATGAAGTTCATCAAAAGCAAATATTGATTGGAAAATAACTTGTAATAATAGCATTGTACTGCTATCAAAAGGGGTTTGAGGGAATAGAGTCCCCCAAGTGACACGGTTCAAGTGATCATGAATTTGAGAGAGACTCTCCAAGGATGTTCAATATGAATCATGTGGACTTCTGGCATGGATTGAGTATTCTCACACTCAACCACAAATTGTGATAGCATTTTAACCTGAATGGTTGTCATATCATCTATAGGGTTATACGGGATTAAACACCCCAATCAGGCCATGGTATCTAAAAAATTATTTGATCATAAAGGGAGCACATCGATTTCATACCATTCAAACTTTATCATAAGTTTATCCATAAGGGCTTTATAGGCTTGTAGAACTGGACACTTGCACTGGTAAATCCCTTTGACCTAGTTTAGGATGAGTAAGGAGTCACCAAAAATGTTGAGCTTGGTTATCTTCATGGTGACCACCGTTTGAAAACCTATGAGCAAGACTTCAGACTCAACATTGTTATTGGTGCATGGAAAATTGAGTTTGAACGATAGGGGTATGGGAGCCCCTTGAAGTGTGAAAAACACAATTCTTGTACCACCCCCTTGCTCGCACTTGGAGCCATCTAATAATAGGGACATGTCATCCTGTGACTCAGGCTCATTAGAATCAGGCGATTTTGATATTTGGAAGACTCCATTGTTGGGAATCTCCATGCTTAGACGTTGATCATCCTAGAGAGTAGCCTCTACGAGTTTATCGATGATGACCTAACCTTTAATAGATTTTTGTTTGATGAATTCTAGGTCAAACTCTGTCAACAACATGATCCATTTTGCCATGTGACTATTGTGATAAGTATGACTCATCATGTATCACAATGGATTATCTTTTGATACAACATATGTGGTATGACTAAACATGTAATGGCATAGCTTCTTGGTATAGAAAACCATCTCTAGGTATAACTTCTCAATGTATGCGTACTTGATTTTATAACTGACCAAGGAGTGGCTAAGGTAGTAAGTAGCCTTTTCCTTATGCAATTCATTGTTCTGGGCTAACATTATGCCCAATGCAATTCATCATCCCAATCAGCATTCTTACAACGTCAGTATTCAATAGATTTTCTAGCTCATATTTTACCATCAAGGCTACTATTGGATGCATTTTTCGCAACTTTTTCTTAACTAGCTTAGCCTTAGGTTCAAGCATCAAGTTATGCATGACTATATTTGGATCTAGTATTAGCATGTCTTTATAGGACCATGCAAAATCTTCCTTCTTCTTGGTAAGAAAGGCTATGTAATTAGCTTGCTCGACATAGGATAGACTTTACCCTAACTTGACATATTGTGAATTCTTGAGATTTTAGTCGATATCTATGTCAATTGTTGGCTCAATTGACATATGCGACCCCTCCTCCAACTGGTAGGGATTAGGGATCATATTGATATCATATATTTAATTTAGATCATCAATGGAAATATCAGGTTCCTCCTTAGCATGGAAGACATCATGAGTAGGCCTCAAAGAGAAATGAAATGGTTGTAGCATCTCATCGCAAGGCCAGTACTCGAAAGGTGATGGGGTAGAATCTCCTTGATCGAAGTCAATTACCCTCGACTTGATGTGTAGTGGATTTGATGGGTTATCTGGATCTCGTAGGGGCTCAAATAGGTCTATGTAAATCATGTTAATGGATAGATGATTTCCCCTAGGTGGTTGATGGTGTCTATTGATATCGAGGTGTCACAAGACTTGTGGGGGTGGTTGTGGTGGAGGCAGAATGACCAAAGGTGATCGATGTGGCTATGGGTAAGCTTAATCCTCTTTAGGTAGGAATTTTTTCTAGATAGGATCATGCAAGGGGAACATACGTAAATAAATCTCATGTTCATCATCCAATGGGACAATCCTTGCATACTCAATATGTAAACTAGAAGGGCCTATGGATGCCACTTCATAATATAACTCATCATCAGATGTCCACTCATAAGGAGACCCTTGATCTTCTTCCTCACTATCATGCAAAAGGGTATGCAAAATTTCACCCCTTTTATAGGATCAAGGGATATCATAAGGTATCTCTTGATGACTCATGGATGTGGGTAAATAGTCTCCCAGTGAATAGAATTGACTAGGGTTGGCGTAGGGATTGCATGCAAACTCATACCTAAATTCTAGAGTCATGTGCTCTAAACTATTTATGAGGATGTCGAGGGGCATAGGCTCGTTGTGTCCTAAACAAAATTTTTCATAGATCATTTCATATTATGGTTGATAAGGAACATGAGTGCCTTGCTCATACAAGCCCAACCTATAATTGTATCAATTGTAGATATGGAGGTATCTCATGGTGAAGGTAGGGTTGGACATGTAGTTGATATCCTCAGGAAAGGGCTCTTCATCCTCTTCCTACTAATGATAGGGCTCTATGCCATATTTGAGACCCCCATAAATGAAAAAATTTAGATTCAAGGGGATGCCAAGAGGTACGATAGTGCCTATGGGAAGATGATGTCAACCCATGTCTTGCACCAACTAATTGGTAGGAGTGGTTGTGATGTTTCTAACTAGATATTCTCCTAGATCGGTGTTAGCTAGATGCACTGTGACTTGTGGTTGCAGAGAAGGAGGGGATGAGAGTGAGGCTTGAGTTGGTTCAATGTTTGCCTTGCAATATGTCTCCTTGTATACTGGGCTAGGGATCTCTCCTGTGGAGATGGTGGATATGATTGACTGAGACTCATCAATAGGCATTTTCCCTATGTTTCTTTGTGAAGGATTCACTGATGCTGAGGGTATGTTTGGGTGTGTCAAATATGATGATGGTATGGAATGTGATTATGATAGATTGATTGAAAGCGATGGTGAAGGATTCAAACCTTGGCTAGATACATTCGATAAAATGTCTAGATGGGTGGATGGCAATATCAACTCAGGAATCTACTGCACCAGATTACAATATTTTAAGAGCTCTAAGTCTACAAATATGACATGAACTTGCCCTTCATAAGTGTATTTTGGATACTGGTGAGTGATGGAGGGGACACACTTCATGTCCTTGATCCAAGGTCTTCCTATCAAACTATAGTACACCATATCTCCCTCCAAGATGTGGCACAGTGTCGGTATGGTCTTTTTTCCTACCTGGATAGGTAAGACTATCATACCAACTACTGAGCATATGGCATCATTGAATGCTCAAAGGGTGTATGTCGACGTGACAATGTGGGATACCAGGAGCCCTAGATGCTTGAGAACTATTGTAATGATTATGTTGTTGGAAGATCCAGTGTCTACCAACACTCTCTTATACAGTGTTCCATTTACACATGTGATGATGTGCAAGAGTGAATCCACCATATCATTTGGAACCAATTTAAGTTCATCTTCTCATAAGGTAATCACCAATTTCGTACACTATAGAACATGCCCCACAAAATTGTTGAAGGAGTTACTCTTAGGGTTGTAGCTCTATTGCCTTAAGGATATCCATTAGAGCTTCTATATGAGGCAGATATTGTTGAATGAGCTCATAAATGGAGAGCCTGGTAGATGTCATTCTTAGGCTTTAAGTGAGATTGCTCTTGATTGTGGCCACAAGCCTAGGTGGGAGATTCGACACTAGAGGTAGCAATAAATGTGATGTAAAAGGAATGTCACTTGAAGTCATAGGTAGGGCAATTAGGCTTACGTACCTCTTGTTCCTCATCATAATTCTAATCATGCAAATGAACCCTTGCTTAGGGAGTGCATGATGAACCTTGTTTACCTAGGGAACTAGCTTGGCCTACTTTGCATGGGTGGGTAATGGGTCTTTAAAGACACCCATTTTTTGGTTTTTTTGTGTAATAGGATTATCCACCTGAAGGAAATTCCTATCAATCATGTCTTACAATAGGTGTTTGAAATTATAGCACATTTAAAAATCATGCATGTTTTGCCTATGAAATTTATAGTATAGGTCTTCTCGTTACCCTCTGGGATTCAGTGCATTGGGATCGATAGATCTACTCTCAAGAAGATTCATCATGTTAGTCATTAAAATGTGCTCAAACAAATATTCCATAGACTCTAC
This sequence comes from Wollemia nobilis, assembly GCA_028583015.1. Taxonomy (NCBI): domain Eukaryota; kingdom Viridiplantae; phylum Streptophyta; class Pinopsida; order Araucariales; family Araucariaceae; genus Wollemia; species Wollemia nobilis. The sequence continues at coordinate 46,129 of JAQPPZ010004524.1, read as the reverse complement.
AATAAGTGTGAACTATCACTTAGGGTGATGTTGTTGATTTTGCCCTTGATTATTCTATTTGTCCTTGTTATAGTTCCCAGGTGTGGCTTGATAATTGGACTTTTGAGATGATACAAGTTGTGTTGGCCCTGGGATACAAATGGTAACCTAATTGACTATTGCTAGCTTAGGTTTTGTTGGGATATCCTTAGCATTCTTGCTCCACTCCTTGCAAGGCTTAACAATTTCTCCCTCTTGAATCTTGGTGTCTTTGATTGTTCTAGCTTGGGCTAGAGCATCTTCAAGAGTTGGATATTGTTGTAGTTGCAGCAACAAGGAGATCGAATTTAGGTAGATCTTGGTAAATATCTCAGTCAAATTCACCATAGGTAGTAGGTATGGCATCTTGATTAGAAACATTCACCACATATTGCCATAGGTCATGACTAACTCATCTTCATATTATTTCAATCCAGCAAGATCAACCAGTGTCACCTTCCACTTGGTATTGAAGGTGAAGCATTCTAGGAATGCATCTATAAGTTGATCTAGATTGTGGATGCTATGATTTGAGAGTTGGGTATACCACTTCGTAGCTGGGCCAAAGAGGGTGGTCAAGAATATCCTTAAAATCAAAGCATCGTTATCCTGGATACCAAAGCATTGGCTCAAGAATTTGGTAACATGCTCTTGTGCATCTTCTTATCCCTTAAGGGTAGCCAGATGAGGCATCTTAAATTATTCTAGATAGTAAGGAGCTAGTACCGAAGGATGGATTGGTTGACTACATAACTAAATTAGAGTAGGATTCTGGGACCTAGACCTGGATATCTTGTTCTCTATTGATGCTATGCACTCTAGAAATGCCTGATATACATATAAATATTAGATCACTTTCTCCTTTCTCCTACCCTATGGTGGAGGGTGAGGAACATCAGGCCTATTCTAGGGTGGTGGCATGTCACCCCCTACCTTGATAAGGCATTTCTAGATATTCCAAATTCAACTCATGCTTAGTGTAAGCCCCATAGGGCATATCTTGAGTTGGCCTATAGAGAGGGATAACTGCCTATGGTGGGTGCCTTATGTTTGGCCTAGGAGGTAAGTCTTGATTAGGTCTAGGAGGTACCGAAGGTAAAATTGGATAAGGCCTAGGAGATCTATCTTGAATGAGGGTAGGTTGCCTCATATGGACTTTCTATCTATACATTCTAGGGGTAGGGACCCTCTCATGTAAAGTTTTCTAGAACAACTTGTTGGTCTATCATTCAATTATTTCTTTCTATAGCTAGTGCAAGTGGTCTAGTTGCTCTTTGTCCCGTTGAAATTGCTTGAATTATTCTTGGAATTCCACATATATTGCTACTACTAGATTTATCTACTCCACTTTGCGGATCCTAGGAGGTCTAGGAGTCTCGCCCTAAGGCCTACCTCATTCAAGATAACCTGCAATATCCATCACATGCTTCCCTCGATTGACGGTAGCTGCATTTACTAGAGGTTCAGGTCTGGGCATATGCTCTTTATACTTGGTCGACATAGAGGCACATCGTGCTTATGCAGTATATTGTTCTTAAGGATAATCAAGGATTTTCTCATGCCTTCCTTCATTAATGAGGAAGGAAAGGGTAGAGTTTTCTCACCCTGAGCGATGAGTCTCATACTCATCTTGGTCCTAGTGTCTAATTTTTTGGAACCTATTAGGATGAAGCAAGGGAAAAGGATGATCAATCAGCCCTACCCAATGCATAAATTCATGCTCTGGCCCATAAGCGAATAGGTCAGACCTATCAGATACACAAATACATGGTACTACTCTATCTACTTGCACCTCAATGCATAGTTGTCTTTAATAAAAGAAGGCATCTGATGTGTCTACATATTGGCAACACTCTCTCAAATGAGGTCCACAACCCATAGGGGTGTCCCGCATAGGGCTCCCTTGTAGGTGTTTTTCCTATTCTATTATTCTGGGACTTGGGTGTGTGGCGTCCCACCAAGGAGGTATGACCAGGTCCTTGGGGCTAAAGCAAAGATGACTCGTGTCTCCTAATCCACTCTATATAGCTTTTGCCCTTGATTGGGCTTGGCTACGGGTGCACACCATTGCTACTCTTCTACCAAACCTTATATGATTATCTCCTTTACAATTTCTTAATAAAGCAACACACAAAAAATGAAAACACACAAATAAAATAAGTGTTTATCTCTTTTAAGAATTATGTGTGTTCCCTAAGTTTTTTTGTATTTTTAGATGTGTTGCTTGTAAATAAAATCTTATGTCACGTGTTTAAATGGTTTTCACCTATATGCTCATAGCTCGACAACCAACAATGAAATTTTGATCACATAAATCCACCTAAGTATGGAGATGAAACCCATACCCAGTCATGGAGCATAGGTCCTACCGGTCCTCACCCATTTCACCCATAGTCTATGATATACCTCTTTGAATAGAGATACATGCTATAACCCATGGGCTATGAGGGATCTTCAAACTAGCCTTGGCCAAAATTAGGGTTTGTGGTATTTGAGCCAATGGATGGAGATGAAAGCCACTGTCCTTGGTCTCTACCAGTGGTTGGTGATGAAGTCCAACTCACTAGAATTTAAGTGAAGTGTGGTGTGTGTTGTTATTTTTAAGCCCAAATAAAGTAAACAATGAAGAACTCAATGATATTTCACTAAATTTTTTACTTTCATAAAAATCTATATAAAAAGTAACCTACTAAATGCAATCCCTAAAAGATAACCTACCCATTAGGTATGCTAAAAGCAATCAAACTACAGAGGTACTTATCTACCTAGTTATTTTTCAGTTTTTCTTCTTATTTTTGTTGTTTTTTAAAAATTAGAAAATCAAAAACCTATATTCTACTTTTAAAGCATTCAAAAGAGGTAAGAAAAACCATATTTCAGTAGTTTTGAATAGTAGAAATGAAAACAAAGGGTTTTGGTACTTACCTCAATGGCCTATAAGCCTACTATTTTTGGAATTTGGAGTAGAAAAGCTCCTATTTTGTGATCATCCTAGGGTGGGATGGTGGCTAGTTTTATGGCCATCCTAGGGTGGGACGGTTGTGTGTTCATCCCAGGGTGGGATGATCAGCAATCTAGAGTCCGTTTCAGGCCAGAACAACCAATTTCTACAACAAAATGAACACAAAAACAAGGTTAAATTTTTAACCAAATCAATAGGGATAGGATCCCACCATGATCACCACTGAAGTAAGGAAAAAATTGTGCACTTAAGAATGCTAAAAAAGATGCATCTATATTTGGTATTAATCAAGCATTAAAAAAGGAAACATGCAAGCAACCATGTAAGCTAAATAAGTGGAAGAAATAGATATCTCTCTTTATTTCATTTGATAAATCAGAATCATGGTTACATAGATGTCCCCTTGAGGGCTCTTAGTTTGATACACTTGTTTACAAAATGGGTGCCCAAGGATCAAGTCCTTTCAAACAAGCTCGTGTGCACTTCCAATGTTCTTCCTCGTACCCACAATTGAGGTGGGTGAACCTATGATGCCACCACTTCATTCTTTGTTGTTCTGATATTTTATTCCTTCCTCATGCATTGTAAAACCTGCACCTGCACACAAGGAAACCATATTTTTTCAATAGAAAGTGTGTAAGATGTGAAACATGCAAAATAAATACATGCAACTATAAGATAGAAAGTGTAAATATGCAACGTGTCTATCTAAAACAAATCCAAATTATCTGAAATCATAGATACATGCATAATATATTATTTTGGGAAGATCTAATAAAAAATAGAATAGAAATTGCTTCTGAATTTGCATTGTATTCGTAGTTTACCTACAAAGCCTACAAAACCCAAAAAAGCAATTTTTGGACCAAAACACCTAGTCAAACCAAACATGGATATTATGCATAAAATGAGATTTTAAGAGGACCCATGTTAGTGTATTATCACGATCAATCACAGTGTCATGTGCATCTTCATATGGTCCCTAGAAGCCTACAAAATATTAAAATTACAATATATCACTCAATATAACTCCAAATTGCATGAAATTTGGATAGCATGCTCATAATCTAACCTAGAATATGCCTAATAAAAAATAGTAGAAAATGTATGCATATATATGTCACCATACCTTGTAGGTATGGTGGTGACAATCACAAAATGGAGACCATTCTGGGGTGGGATGACCACTAGTTTTACTCCTTATTTACCATCAATTCCTCAATGGATTGGTCAAAAACCTTATTAACAGTGTTGTCATCAAATTTAGTGGTGAAAACCAGTCAATTGGTTTTTTTTTACAAATAAATTGTGCCTCTTGAATCACTTGGGAACCTCCTTCGCTAGGTAGATATTTCGAGGGAAAAAGGCATAAAAAGGTGAGTAGAAATCTTGGCAACACTCCATTTCTATGTCTCAAAAATCCTCTCTATATTTTGGGTGGAAAATGGATCCACTTTATAGCCAAAGGTGGCCTTTGGGCAAATTAGAATGCAAGGGCAAGAGGTGGCACTTGTCCAGAACTGGGTATGCATTGGAAGGGGAAGAGAATATCTCTTGTTGAGCTCCATTCTATAGAATTTCATAAGGATTCTATGCCCTCGGGTCTGCATACTTGAATAGGTGGGATAAATGATAGTTTTTGGTGCCATTTGTCCAAAATTTGACTTTTTGGGAGTCAAAGCTTGTGGTTGTCCCACCAAGGGATGACCACTTGCCATTGTCCCTAGGTGGAATGGCCATGAACTATGGCTATCCTAGGGTGGGATGATCATGCCTATGTGTCCCCACACATCCAAAAAGTGGGGTACAACCTTCCAAGAGTGGTTAGGACCATTGTGTAACCTTTGATGGTTGCCCAAGGGTGCCAAATGATGTCAATTAGCCAATGCTTTTGGTTGCCTAATTGGATTGACATGATTTTAATGTTTATAAGTACCCTTTTGATTTCATATAGAACCATAATATTGCTACCTTGAACCATACCTCCAAGATTGTTGCTACTCATGGTTGTGTGGATGGCGATATGGTGCAACCTTAACTTGATGTTCTACCTTCCTTGACTCCTCAACATTTAGCTCCACTATTCTAAATTCTTCTACCCATTGTTCTTTCATGTTACCTTTGTTTGGTGTATCCTTGTGCTCTTCTATTAAAGCTTCATTGGACTCTACCACTATTATTTCCACAAACTCAATTGCTACTACTTCTTCCATGGACTTTGTTTTTGCTACTACCTTCTTTGTATTTTGTCAGGTTCTTCTATTTTTTCTTCAATTCATTTATTTTTAAGCACTTCTTGTTTTTTCTTGGATCCTTGCTCTTTAAGCTGAGAAATGTCCTATTGTACCATACATTCATAAAATTCTTTTGCACATTAATGTTAACAATACCCAAAGAATCTAACCAAGGATAACTAAGAACAATATCCTCATCATATATCTAAATAGCATGAAAATATGCATGTAAAATATATTTATCCATGGTGATATTCAAATATTCAAAAATCTGAACATTCTCACCCTCAAGATGTGTGTCCTTAATTTTTGTTGCTTGAACCTACAAACTCTTAGCTAAAGAAATATTAATAAAATTATATCTGCTACTAAGGTCAATGGAAATAATAACATGTTTCCTTTGAATTCTTCCATGAACTTGCAAAATAGAACTTTTAGATGAATCTAAACCCTTTTGATCCTTCTCTTGCTTTTTTAAATCCAAATATGTGTCGTCTACATTCTTCTTATTATCTACCCTCACATTTTCCTCTTTCTCTTTCTTGAGTAATTTTATTTCTTTTTCATAGTTCTCATTCTATTTCTTGATAATTGTTGCTCTCCTTTAATTCTATTTTGTTCTTTTTGAAGTGTGTTTATTTCTTCTTCATATCCTTTTATGGTGACCCTCAAATGAACTATCTTTCTATATGGGTCTCATTTACTCAAGAATGCACGCTCCACTTCATCCCAAAAGAAATTATATTTATGGGCAATATTAAAACTATAAAACCAAGAGAGAGCTTCTCCTCCAAGATGGTGAGGAATTAGGACGCTCCAAAAATAATTATTAGAATATAAGGATTTAAATAGTTTCCACCATTCTCTAATGTCAATATCATCTTCTCTACAAATTATTTGTAGCTCCATAAGTTTAAACCCCAAGATAATGCAAATATAGGGTTTCATGAAAATATATATCATGCCCTAATGCAAACTAGGGTTTTAAAAAAATATATATCTCCCTACTGAATTGAAGCTAAAATTCCACATAAATAACTAGATATACAATTTTTTCTTCAAAAAAAAATAAATTGCAACTGATTTACTTACATGAACTAATAAATTTTATCTTTTGAAAAAATTACAACTTGAAAATTCATCACTGCCCTTGTTCCAGATGGATGACTTCAAAATATTGTATCTCTCTCAATACCTGCTTGGATTCCTTCATATGAACACTCATTTCAAATCTCTTCAAATTCTGCACAAAATTATCTAGCAATTGTCTAAATCAGATAAACGTTCACAAATATATGGCTCTTGAAATATGAGATATTTTTTCAAAAAATCTGTAAAATTCATCATTATTCGTGTTCCATATGGTTGACTTCAAAATGTCGTATCTCCCTCAATACTCCTCAGATTCCTTTATATGACCACTCATTGTAAAGCTCTTCAAATTCCACACCAAATTATCTAACAATGATCTGAATCGAATAAACCTTTGCATAGATATGACTCTTAAAAGATGAGATGTTTTTTCTAGAAAAAATCTACCCTAATTATGCAATTCCACAAAAAATACCGACTTTTCCATAATCATTGCTCTGACACCGCTTGTTACAAAACTTTATTATTGTTAACATAAATCACTCACCAATATGTAAAAATATCAAATCATTCATCCACAAATAATTATCCATAATAACAATCCACACAAGGAGATAGATAATACCCTTAAGGTAGGGAAATACCAATAATACTCCTTAACGAAGCAATAACCCCACAAGATCTCCCAAGATGAGAGAGCCACTTAAGAAGGGCAAAGTCCCATAAGCCACTTCATGGGCAAATATGATTACATAAGATTCATCTTCATGATCATTACATTGACAAATATCTCTTCTTTATATATCCATCTTCTAATTCTACTTTGGGGAACCAACAACTAATATAATATTATATTATAATATAATATAACATTATAATACAATCAACCTTGGATTATGTGTACCCCATGCCAACCCTTATAAAATATAATAATATATCCCCAAATATCTATTCCTAGGTACCCTAACATTCTTCACTCACAAATACAAGGAACTATTTTTATCTTTAATATGATATACATTGCATGTTGTGATTGTTTTTAGAAAAACAAGAACTAGATAGAAAAATGAATTTATCATTTATCACAGCAAAAATATATGATCTTTGTTTTACTTTTGAAGACTTGCATAGTCACTGTAGTGCTAGGCAAATGAGTTTGTGAGAGGTAAACAACAAAATATTTTGGTTCAAACAATGCATAATAGGAATTTGTTTGTATTATCTTTTTGATGTTTTAATATTATTTTTGGTCACGTCAAATTTGTTATCTATAACATCTCTTCTATCTTTATTAATTTCATGAATAAGTGTTTTCCATAAAATAATGCCAAGTCTCCAAGGTATAACTTTAAAAAAAAAAGTATTGTATGAATTCTGAATTTTCTCTAAGGCTACTTCAAGCAATGAAAAACCTGAGAAGCGTAATAAGTATCTTAATATCAATTAAAAATTCATGGTTATTATGTTTCTAGAACTAACATGCATATATGTTATGATTCCTCGGGTGGTGAGGAAAATTTTTGTCAGTGAAATGTGGTAAGGGATATGTAACCTATTGTAAAATAAATCTATAACTGAATTATGTGTAGTGCCCTACAGGATACTATTATCGAAGGTAGTTTAAATACCTTCCATTTATTATTTTAAATTATCAGAGAACTGGGTATGGGTTCCTGTGAAGTGGTCTGCACAACATTTAATTATCACATTAGAAATTTGTAAACCAATGCCATGGACCTACTATGGAAAAATGGGGTATTTCCTTGTTATAATGAGTCTAGCAAGTGTAATAGGTTAGTCGGGTGAGATTAGACTTGTGTTTGACCAAGAATTTTATGAGCTTGTTCTTGGGAGTGTTGAAGTGAGTGTAGAATATTCAAGTAATATTGTAGGCTAAAATTTAGTTTAGCAGATCTCTTGGAAGTTTATGTGTAAAATGGCTATGTTAGGAAGGTAGCTTAAACTAGTTTCCCTTTAAAGTAACTAAGATAATAAATAATATTATATGTGTATTGTTTAGGGTTGCTACTGGTTGTTTTAAAAGAGTAAATTTTAATATTATTTAACTTTATATTTAAAATTGTTACATAGGAATTTTTTGGTAAATAGAATAGTTATCTAGTTTTAAACTAAATGAATATCTATATGACTCTTTTAGAAAAGAATTGGTATTACAAGTAAAGTGTCTAATTATTTTAAATATTTGTATACCAAATGAAAATTATTTAAAGAGTTAGATATTATGAAGAGCTTGGTTAAAAAGCAGTATATATAGTCCTTTGTTTCAGAACTTTGAATTTATCTTTTAGTATGGAATAAACTCTTTATAAAAAATAAAAATGTCCTAGTATAACCCTTACTGAGTAGAGTATAGATCTATTCATTGGGAAGGATGAATATCAAAATATTATAAACACCCAATGTTGTTGAGGTGTGGATATGCACACAATGAGTCTTGAGAGCAACCATAGTCTAACAAAATCGGTCAGAACATCTGACTTGGTCAGAACTTGTAATGATGGATGGTATGGGATGCCACATCTAGGTTGTTTTTTGAGTAGTACAGTGATAAGTCCCATGTTCATTTGACTTAGCTAGTTAGCCATGATGTTTGGTATGGGATAAATATTTATGAGTCATAATGGGCATGAGTGATCATGTCCAAGGTCAAGGTATTAACATGGCTCTAGTCAAATCTGGGTAGGGGATGATCAGCTAGACACTAGGTATGTGTACGCTAATTTCTTTCATATAGATATTAGAACAAGTTGACCGGTTAATCGAGGGTTTAGTATGGTAAGGGATTGGGAAGTAATAATCCATCCTCTAGGTGTTATGGACCCTAGAGAATAACCCCTACCATGGTTTGACCCTCATGCCGAAACATGAGGATGTAAATGAGGTAATTCAATTCCATATAAGGGTATATTTTATGGGATTTGACCAATATCATCCACTTGGATGGCTATCTGCAATAGTATTGAACCCAAAAGTGGTTTGATATACATGTACTAAATTAAAACTATATGCTAAATAAATTATTGGGTGAAGCAAAATGCTATAAACCTGAAAGAATTTGCTATGAACATGAAAGCACTTTTAGAGTTGAAAACATTAAACTTAGAATGCCTTACTTATTTTTGTTGTACAACCAAGTGAGTAGACTTGGGTTCTTACATATGGTATCAGAGAAAAAGAGATCTTAAGTTGTAGAACTCTGATTAAATAATTTTGTTTAGATTAAAGTGAACATGTATCTTACTTACTTCTTTCACCTACATGTTAAATGGCATGAATATTGAGAGGTGGATCTTTAGGAAATCCTACAAGAGATAGGGAGGAAGATACCATTGAAAGACTTGTAAGGGGATCAAGGACAAGAATAAGAAGAAAATTTCATCAATGTGAAAGAAGAATGAAATGATTGAATGAACCTTCATCAAATGAGCCTGGTAGGGAGGAGGAAAACCTTGCAAAGGTTGTGCAACTATTACAAACTCATATGAATAAGCAAAGGGAATAAATGGCCCAACAGGAAAAATCACATGGTTCAACAATAGGAGTTGATTGTTCAACAATAAAAATTCATAGAAGACTTGGCTAGGGGAAGAGAAAATGGAGGATTCAAGGTAGAGGGAGTACCCAATGAACCTGTAATATATAGTATTGGTAGGTCCAGAGTGAGTGTAGAGGATAGGAGCCTAAAGGAGGTTGTAATATCCAAGTATAATGGGAAAGGTTATGGTGATGCAGTGGAGAACTAGCTGAATGAACTAGAATCTTACTTTTCCTTGGTGATTCTATTATCAGATTCTAAAACTACACTAGCGGTTATGAACATGACTAAAGTAGCCCTAGATTGGTGGAAGTCCTATAAGAAATGTCATGAAATTGAAGCTATAAACCTCAAGTGGAAGGAATGTTTTAAGGAATTTAGGAATAGATTCCTAACCAAGCAATATTATATGGAAAATTTTGAGGAGTTCTCTAATCTATGATAAGAAAATATGTTTATATGATATTATCACCAGAAGTATATTCAACTGCTAAAATATGCATCTCAATATGAAATTAATGAAGAGATGAAAACTCAAAAATTCATTTTGGTATTGCATCCCAAGATAAGTATGGTGGTAAATATGCACAACCTTGTAGATCTCCCTACAAATTTTTATTTGGCACAGAAATAGGAAGCAAACCAAAAGACCAAAAAAATATACTTTAATTATCAAAAGCTATATGAAAAGGAGAAATATGTGTGTATTTTGATATATAGTGGATCAACTGATAGATTTATTTCCACTAGATTAGTGAGGGACATACGTGATAGACTTGAATTCTATTGGGAATGGAAAAAATATGAGATGTTATTGATACAAGATAAATTACAATATATAGGTAGGAGGCCTATATGAAAATATGACAAGTGTCAAGGACACATGTCATAACTGACAGACAAGAAAAATATGAGATGTTATTGATACAAAATAGATTACAATATATAGGCAGGAGTCCTATATGAAAATATGACAAATATCAAGGACACATATCATAACTGATAGACAAAGTACACATTAACTCTAACATTCCCCTTAATTTGTACTTTTCTAAAAAAGAACCCTATCATCCTACTTTATTACATGATTTGATCTAGGATCATGCTCTTTGTGCTTGGCTCTCCAACTATGAATAATGCTAGATCAATAATGTATACATCTCGATCTGTTACCTCAAGGTCAACCACTTTCTTAGATCTGTTACCTCTAGGTCAGTCATCTATGTACCTCAGGGTCATCCTGGGTGCCTTAGGGTCAACCACTTATGGGTCTATTGCCTCTGCAGGTCATCCTCTAGGTATGTTACCTCTCATAGATAACTAACTAGGCTCACCATGAATATCATCCTCCTCATGGTGAAACTCAAACTGGAAGGTTTCGATCTCTATCAAAAATGTACCTTAATACAAAAGAAAATACAAGTCATAAAATACAATAAAAAAGAGCCATAGAATACAAATATGGATGAGAAGAAGAAAGAAGAGAATAGAATCTTATGAAGTGTTTTCGTTTGTAGTCTTAAGAAGTTGATCCAAAAAAAATTCTTGGATAGAGTCTAGGGTGTCTATGTCTATAGTCCCTAGAGTAGGTGTCCTTATGGTGACCTCCTCATCTTACTAGAATTCATGGGTAACCAGTTGTTGCATCTGCCAAGTACTATAGAGAAGGCAACTAGATACAAGGATCACATACAAGTGTTGAAGGAGTGTCAGGCTCAACTGAGAGTGCACTCCATAATATAATAATTATTGAGCCTAAATTCATCATAGAAAATAGTTTCAAAACTAAAAATAGACCTCACCATTGGGTCCAACTCAAAAAATATTTCCAACGACTATATATGGCTATAGTCTCATCAGAATGGGTTCTCCATATGTGGGAAAAATAATAGCATACCTCTTTAGGTAGCAAATAAACCTCATGAATATTATCTTGGCATCGCTCTCATGTGACATCGCTCTGTGGTGGAATAATAACAAAATTCAATTTTCCCTCACAGAAGAATTTACATGGGCTATGTTGACCTTTTATCTTTGAAATTTTTGAAAATACAATAAAAAAGACCATAGGAATGTCACTTTAAAAAAATGAAAGATTACTTTTTAAATAAATGTCCCCTCCCCATTTTTGAATAAATAGCCCTCTTTCATGATATTGAATAAAAATAATTTTGAACCCATTATGATTTTTAAAAGTTTGTTGTCCCAATTGTGCTCACAGGGCAAGCTGGTCAAATGTCAGATATTCTCCTCTCGCTTTTATGATGTGATATCTTGTAGTCTCAATGAATTTGAGCACTGATACCTTCAAATCATGTATCTCAAAGAGACTTTGATCATCGATAATAGTGCCAATAAGCACTAAAATACTACCTTGTCATCTTATCAACCAACAATGATTTCATGACAATCAAAAAGTTTGAAATTTTTTAGACATTCCTCAGCACGGCAACACCACACCACTCCATCTACGCCACCAATATGGACATGCTCGGGGCACCGATTCTACCTCAAAATTTACAAATCTTGTCAGTTCATCCTCAAATTCCCCCACACATAGTCTTCGAGCACCCTGTGCAGTGACTCCTCTGATGCGATTATTGAAGCAATAATTGTTTATTTGAAGCCTAAAACATCACCCTCGCTACTACAATGCTTTCAAAATGATCTTAAATAAATAGAGCTGAAATATTTTAAAATATTTGTGAAAAAAATAATTTGAAATCATTATTGTGTTGATTGCACGAGTTCCAGCAAGCAAAAATATGTTGGTGGCAAGTTTGGTGGGGAAATAAGCCAAACCATTAGTTCTAATCATCACAACATCATAATCTATAGAACACATAGTCGGGTTGGAGGATAATTAGAGGTTTGGGAAATAAAAATTAAAACCCAAATCGTGCAGTCATTAAGATAGTACACAGTCATGTGGAAAGAATTTAGTAATTCCTTCTCCATGATTCGATGAGCCACAATCGCATCTACTCTCTGCAACAACAATTGATTGCAAGGAAATAAACATCATGGGATGTAATTTGAGACTCACACCCTTTAGTTCTAGTATACGAGGGTGTCTTAGAAAGACTTTGAGTTTGGCTACGGTTCACCTCTGGTTGGCTCGGATGCTTCACCACTTCCAATGGTTAACAAGAAAACTCTTCAAAAACTCTTTCACCTTGTATGCCGCATCAATCACTGACTACCTTCCCATCGTGGACTATCAAGAAGATCTAGTTTGGTCATAGTTGCAATGATTCAATACCTTATCCTCCAATGTCATCCTCCATGGAATTGTACAGAACCCAAATTCTTTACCTCGCTATGAAGCATGCACCAGTAGTGATCGAATTCACTGAGACTACAAGATCCTGCATCATAAAAGTGGGAGAAGAATGTATGACATTTGACTAGCTTGCCCTGTAGGCATCATTAGGACAATAAATTTTTTTATTTGTGATGTTTTTGATGAGTGCAAATATTTATTTCAGCTTGGTGGTCTTCTATCACTATTGAAATCTTATCAAAATCTAAATGGTGGAGGCAAAACACCAAAAATATGCATAGATATTTAGCCAGTGTGGATATTTTTGTTGTTAAAAAGGATTCTTCCGCCCTCAACGGTGCCCTTACATGGATGTAGATGATGACGGTGCCCTTCTATGAATTTTTTGGGTGCTCTCCAGATTCATATTTTTGGGTGCTCTCCATGTTTTTTATATGCAAAAATGAAGAAAAGTGACTACGAAATAGAATACATAGGACATCGCGATGCCTTGGCACAATGGAATATTTTGAGTGTTGTACATCGTTAGCATCACAAGAACTAGTTCCTACGATCCCATACTGACGATCTAGTTTTTGTGCTCGACTTCCTCAATGAAATATACGAATGTAAGCTGGTATTGGTAGTCTTCTATTTATTGAACGTAGAGAATTTTTAGCACAAACATGATAAGCTTGAGTTCGAATGGCCACCATTGGTCAGTATTTAGAGCAGTACTGGGATCTGGCTAAGTTTTTGATATTGGATACTTGCAATGGTGCGTGCTATGGTAGAGGTAGATTAGGTGAGTCTGTACTCATACAAAGAGATGAGCCTGGTGTTTCCGAGTAGGAAATGCAACTTGCAACTTAAAAAATAAACATCTCCTCTGTCACCCAAATTTTGTAGGATACGTAGCCTTGCCAAATCATGGTTGCTATAGTACAGACCATAAGTAGTGTGATGCATAAGTTGAAAATGAGGTAGGAGAATTTTTTCATCTGATCAATGCATCACAACATTTGAAGAAATCATCAATCCCTACAATCTCAGCCAAAACCTAGCCAAGAACAACAATTCCTGCAACATTTTTGCCTCAGAATACTTTAGAACATCCAATAGTATCAACAACATCAAAGAAAATATTTCATCCAGATAATATAAAACAACATTGGTGCCTCTACCAAAGTGATGGCCTCCACTTTTGAGCTCTGTGTCATTATGCTACATTATATAATAGTAGCAAAGGACCCCTGATCCATGCATACAATTTCAATCAACAAAATTAATATATATATATATATATATATATGTGTGTGTGTGTGTGTGTGTGTGTGTGTGTGTGTGTTTTGTCAGGATAGTCTACTCAGTCAAATACCAGTGCAGTTTGCACCCAGTGTATGTTTTCAAAGGCCTCGAATCACAAGGAAAACCAAAAATAAGACTGAAGATCAATTCAGCATCGTGCACTACCCTTCAGTCACATGTAGATGCATGGACACACCAATGTATTCAATAAGTGACCAGATATGCCCAAGAAAATCTTCCTTAGGAAGGTATAGGGTGCCCTCATTGACTCCCACAAGATGGTGATCAACCTCAATAACACCTGCACCACTGGCTTCGAGCATCCAAAAATCTCAAAAAAAATAAACCAAAAATTGTTCTTACCTCGAAGAAAACTAAAATAGAGATAAATTACAAAAATAAAAATAAATATTGAAAAATAAATACTTCTACTCCTCAACATCTCATGTCTCCAAGCAATGAAGCTTCAGGGGTAGCCATGAGTTCTTCTCAAGATGTCTAGTTTCTAATCCATTAAAAAAATGGAGAGCATATTCCCTAGGCTTGGAAGAAAAAAAGAGGGAGAAAATAAATGAGGGAAAAAATAAGGGGGAGATTTCCATGAGGGAAATCCCCCCTCAAGCTCACAAGAGCAAGAGAGCACCTAAGCTCTGATACCAAATGTTGAGAATGATACAAGATAGATTAAAATATATAGGCAGGAGGCCTATATGAAAATATGACAAGTGTCAAGGACACATGTCATAACTAATAGACAAAGTACACATTAACTCTAACATATTCTTGGCTAATGGTCGAAAAGTGGAGTATGGATCAAGTCAAAAATTTTAAGTAAACCAATGCCTATTTGACTCTCACATCAGTTTACCTTAGGGAAAAACTAGTTGGCATTTGTATGTAGCACCTTTAAATGCCTTTGACAACATTCTTGGTGTTAACTGGTTAAAATCCCGTAAAGATATTTTAAATTTTGAGGAAATATTTGTTGAATTTATGGATGAGTATAATAAAAGGATTAGAATTCATTGTGATCATGGTGCAATTAAGCCACATCTATTATTTGCAATGCATATAAATAAAGTCATTAGGAAGAAGGGAATGATATTTATAGTTAAAATGAATTAGAAAGAAGAGACTAAAGTGGAATCCAATATCTTCCAAAAGCATTCTATAGAATGACTTCTATTGAGCTACAATAGCTCAATACGTAACTTTAGGATTTGTTGGAAAAAGGGTTAATCAAGCCTAGTGTGTCACCATGGGGAGATCCTATTTTATTTATTAGAAATAAATATGATACCTTGAGGATGTGCATAGATTACCAGATGTTGACTAAGGTTAATGTCAAAAATAGGTATTCATTATCTAGAATTGATGATCTTTTTGATCATTTGAAAGGAGAAAACATCTTCTTGAAGATTGACCTAAGGTTTGGATACCATAAGTTAAGGATTCAAGAAGAAGACACTTCTAAAATGGCTTTTAGAATGAGGTATGAACAATTTGAGTTTATAGCCCTACCTTTTGGGCTAACTAACACCCTAGATGCATTCATAAATCTCATGAATAGTAGTTTTAGAGAGAAATTGGATAGATTT
Organism: Wollemia nobilis; assembly: GCA_028583015.1. Taxonomy (NCBI): domain Eukaryota; kingdom Viridiplantae; phylum Streptophyta; class Pinopsida; order Araucariales; family Araucariaceae; genus Wollemia; species Wollemia nobilis. The sequence continues at coordinate 30,099 of JAQPPZ010004524.1, read as the reverse complement.
GTGCTCTTGTTTTTGGATGACATTTTGATCTATTCCAAGAATAAGGAGGAACATGATCAACATATGTGAACTATACTTGAGATTCTTATAAAAAACTAGTTATATAGAAAATTATAAAAGTGTGAATTTTACACTCCACAAGTACATTATTTGGGATATATTATCTCTGTTGAGGGGATTGTTGTTGATCCCAAGAAAATATAAGTAATTATTGAATGGCCAACACTGACAGGGATTAGGTGTGTTGTGGAGGGGGGGGGGGGGGGGGGGGGGGGGGGGGGGGGGGGGGGGGCCTGATAAGGATTAGGTGTGGTTTAATTAATGTAATAAGCCATTAACCATTGATGGTTATTTATTTTTAATTATCGATTGTTGTAAGGGATAAGGTGCACTATTATCATTGAATACAATCTTATCCGTAACATGTGTTTGTAATACCTATTTATAGGCTTCTATTGTTAATGAAAAAGCAATTTTTGGATTCTCATTCATTTTTTATTGTCTGTTGTAACTGATTCATCATCAAGCACCTACTAACGTGACTAAGGTGTGAAGTTTTATGGGGATTGCAGGATATTATAGGCAATTTATTAGAGGATTCTCAAGAATTGCCCAACCCATTACAAACCTTCAAATAAAAGGTAAAGCCTTTAAATAGATAGAGTAGTATGAAGAGACTTTTCAAATTTTGAAATAAATGTTGACAACCGTACCAATTTTATAATTACCTAATCTAATAAGTAGTTTATAGTGTGTACAAATGCACCAATTGAAGGATTAGGAGAGGTTTAGACCCAATATGATGTAGTTATTACCTTTTAATTAAGGAAACTTAAGAGGCATGAGGTAAATTATACCACTCATGACTTGGAATTGGCAACTATTGTACATGCCTTAAGATTTGGAGGCACTATTTGTTGGGAAAACCATTTGAGCTAAAAATAGATCACCAGAGTTTAAGATACATATTTACTCAACCCTTATTGAATGCTAGGCAATGATGCTGGATGGAGTTTCTAGATGAGTACGATTTTGGTATTGATTATATTAAGGGTAAGGAGAACAAGGTTACTAACGCTCTAAGTAGGAAAGAGTACATTGTTGTAGTGAAAATATGTCATTGTGAATTATTAAATAAAATTAAATATTGGCAACAAAAAGATGAATTATGTTAATCTCGTAATGCTCAGATGGAGCAAGAACCTATAAAATATATAGGTTTTATATATAAATATGACTTGTTGTATCATAATAATAGGTTAGTAGTTCCGAATACAGGTGGATTGGGAGAAATAATAAACACTCTTTATTCATAGCACATGGGAGGGGTAAATATGTGTGATAGATTGACAAAGGCTTGCTATTGACCAAGTATGAAGAAGGACATCACTAATAATGTGGCTAGATACTTAGAGTTCCCAAAAGTGAAGGCAGAGCATTTACATCCAATAGGTAGATTATACCCACATGAGATACCTATGCAAAAATAGTAGGTGGTATAAATGTACTTTATAGTGGATTTGCCTAAAACAAGGTTCAGGCATGACAAAATATTAGTAGTTGTGGATAAGTTAACCAAGGTTGGACATTTCATACCAGGTAATATGCAAGATGATGCACCTACAATAGCAAGCAAGTTTTCCAAGGAAGTGGTAAGATTGCATGGATTTCTAGAAATCATGATCTCTGATAAAGATTCTTGCTTTACCTCTAACTTTTTGTAGGCTTTGCATGAAGCATTGGGAACCAAATTGAATATTAGTACCGCCTATCACCCTAAGATAGATGGGAAGACTAAGAAGGTGAATCAAGTGTTAGAATATATGTTAAGAATATATTGCATGGATCAGCAAATAGTGGGAAGACTATTTATACCTAGTTGAGTTTACATACAATAATAATTATTATGCATCACTAGGTATGGCACCTTTTGAAGCTCTTTATGGAAGAACATGCAGTACTCCCTCACCATGGGAAAATCCAAAATATTGGGTAGTGATAAGATTGGAAATTATAAAATAAATGGAGATCAATTAAAAAGAATTTAATAGAAGATGAAAGAAGCCCCAAACAACCAAAAGAGCTACGTAAACCTTATAAGAATACCAAGGGAATATTTTATGGGAGACAAAGTATTCTTAAGGGTGAAACCAACTAAGAGTTCTATAAAATATTCCAAACTTGACCCAAGATATGTGGATCCATTTGAAATTGTGGGTAAGATAAGCCCTATTGCATACATACTTGCTCTACTACCAAGCTTATCCAAAATCCATAATGTCTTCCATGTGTCCCTCGTTAGGAAGTACATTCCTGATCCCACTGATGTTTTGGATGTTTCCAACCTACAGATGATCGATCCACTAGAATTTGAATTTTGGTCTATTCTTATACTTGGTTTTAGGACCAAGAACCCAAGTAAGAGGAGTATAGAGAAATTTTGGGTCCAATGGGAGCTCTACTCTGATAGAAATGCCATGTGGGAGAACATGGTAGATATGTAGTAACAATTTCCTTATCTATTTTAGTAGATACAAACATTTCAAAAATATTTTATGTATATGGATGTGATATTGGATACTGAGTAGAGTAGTTTTGTGTATGTTTTGGTTGTGAATGAATATATGGTTAAAAAGTATTACAAAACATCACATGAATGGTTATGTAGACAAAATTTAACTGTTGATGGGTTTTGCATATGCATATTTACACGATGTATAATTTATGAATGCTTTCCTTTATTATAATTATGGGATATATGAATAAATATATTTTATGTTTTGCTAACCATGCATGAAACACAAGGTCTGTATTTATTTCTAGATGAGGAGGATGTGTAGCGACCCTAGGGAAGCGGTGCACCGTCCACCAGACTACTCTACTTGCGATTCGATTGAATCCTTTGATATTAAATATGCAACAAATGAAAGGTACAAAGCAGATATAACTAGAATGCGAAGAAGTAAATGAACGAATGCTTTTATTATTGATATTCTCCAGATTAGGTTACAAATGAATCCCTCTGAGGGATACCCTTCATTTGATACATGATTTTACACACAAAAGAGGGCAATAGGTGTATGAAATATCCCCTCGCACAAGGGGTGCACTTTATAAGGCTTCTCGATGATGCACACAAAAATGTATGAGGGCTTACAGATGCCTCCTTCTCTAGGTCTGAATGCTAGAGGGATCTTCTTGCACTCGTATGTTGTGGATTTTCCCGATTGAACCTGTAGCCCTGAAATCAATGAAACAACAACACACGCTTAGATGTCCGAGATTGCCTCCTCGGATGAGGCTATTAGCAATGAATAATCTCAATAAATGCAATGAAACTAGTACTATGCAAGCAAATAACTAAAATAAAGCTTATGCTATTGAAATGAGAGATAAAGCAGAATAAAAGAAACTAAACCCTAGGCTAGGTTGCGGGCCACTGTCTAGGATAACGGCTGCTAAGGTGAAATCTCTCTCTTGATCCAAAGGCTATGGGCTCAAGTCCACTTATAATGTTAAAAATGATTACCTTATGTGTTCATATTTACCCTCTAATCTGACAGGGCTTCGCTACAAGAATCGATCTCCAAGGGAAGCTCTCCAAGTCTCTAGAAGCTCTCCTCAATGATCTGACTTGTTCAAAGTTTTGATGTATGATGCTCTCCCTCTCTCTGATTGAAAGAAGGTCCAAGAATGTCCAAGAAGCTCTATATCTCCTAATTGATCAAAATAAGGTCTAAGAAAGTCCCCTAGTGCTTTTAGGTTTACTCCTTATAAAGTGTTTTGAAGCCCTAGGTCAATGTTCAACCCTAGGACTGAATCCCTCATGCGTACTAGGTGTTAGCATGAGAAGCTCTTTGTTTTTCTATGTTTAACTAAAGTCTAAATCTGGACTTTGAGTCTTCCATGTAGACTGGCTATGAGGAGGGATGCAAAGTTGTCCCTGCTCACCCTTATTGCATGCAGACTACCACTTCCACCCAATATTAGGTTGGATGGGTTGAAAAATGCATTTAAAGCTTAGCCATTGTCATCTATAGTGGCTAAGGTTTGGCCACTCTGAGCTATAGTGGCTGGATTCTGGCCGCTCTGGTCTACAGTGGCCAAGCTTGGATGGGCTGAAAATGCCCCAAATGAGTGGTAAAAACCACTTTTGACACTTGGAAGGTCCCAAGGTTTAGTCACATGACCTATGGGTGTACCCATGTAAGTAGTCTTCCTGACCATGGCATGTTTTAGGTGTCTACAGATGCCCCTTTTTGTGATGCACTGAGTAATAGACACAACATGAGGCAAAAACGTAGACCGCTATGTTAGCAGGGTGTATGATGATCATTGATCTGATCAATGTTGGATGGCCTAATCATGCAAGATGGCACGCATCCTTGAATCATTGCTTCAACCTGATTGAAGGCTTAATCTAGCATAGGGCTTGCACATGTCCACTTGCACTCATTCCTCAAACACAATCGGGTAGCTTATGTTGCTACAACAGAACCGATCGGAGAAGAGCTACAAATTGAAGATGTCCTTTTTGCTTATGACCCCAACAAATGGGAAAAGTTTTGTAAGAGTTGAGTGCAATGATTCGTAGGATGAACATAATTTTGACATGATCGAGTGATCTTTTGTTGATTTTGATTATGATGATTTGAAGTTCCAAACTACCCCCTCACACAATGAATTGGTGAGGGAAGGGCAATGAATGAAGCGATGAGTCGCTTGACCAAATATGACTGGTTTTGGTTCCTTTCTAATGTTTGTTCTCTTTAATGGGTAAACCCCCATCCAAGTGTGATTTCAATTGTTTATGATAATCATTCATCCCTATCTCGAGGAGCGGTCCGACCATAAACAACCTTCTTAGGGAGTTAGGATGAGTGATTCTATTTGTGCTTGTACTGCATCACTTGGCTCAGTGTTTTTGGTGTCATAGGAGAATTAGGATGATTCCTTCATACCCATGGAGCAGTCCGACCTTCTTGGTCTTCTTTGGGATTGAAGGAGGCACATCGTAATCCCAAAATGAATGTTTTTCCCCAAGTAACCTCATGGTAACTTACTCATCTTGTCGAGTTGCATGGAGTGCAAATCTCTGCAATCACCAAGTTGATAGAATAAGTAACTTGATAGGAGGCTTACTTGAGATTTGTTTTTATGCAATTTTTTTGTTATTTTGATCATTATGATGACCATGGGTCACCAAAATGTGCTTATTTGATGTTTTTGCTACTTCTCATGGAGGGAATTCCTCCTATTTTTTCTTAGGATGTTGGCCACTGTCAGATCTAGTGGCCACCAACTTCCTTCTTGTGGCCACTCTCATCTTGAGTGGCCAAGAAGTTCAGGCCACTGATGATAGCAATGGTCAAGCCATAATTTGGGAAAATAAAAATTAACCCTAGGGTTTGACCTTTCACTTTCACCAGTTGTCAATTTGCGTCAGAGCTCTATTTGTAAAAGTGACTTTTGCATCTTGGAGTGTTGTTGCATTGGAGACCATGGTTGCATAGGGAGAGACATATGCAAGTGGAGGAGCTGGAGCTTCTCGGGTATTCTCTCAAACCTTGACCATGTCAGTCTCATTTTTTGGGTAAAATGAACCTCACTAATTAATGGGTAAATGAACCTCATTAAACTTGTTGGAAATGAATTAAAATCATAGCTTAGGCTTAGATTAGGATTTTATGTGGTGGGTTAGCCACCTTTTTGCTTGTTTTCAATTTTTTTATTATTTTTAGCCTAGGGTAGACTCTTTTGCTACGTCGCCCATCGGTCATTGTGGCTCAAAGCGGCCAGCTCGGCCTCTAGCTTGGCCGTTGTCACTCAGAGTGGCTAGGTTTGAATTCCAATGATCATAATTTTGACCATTGGGGCTTGGCCACTCTCAACTTCAGCGGTCGATTTTTGGCCATTGTAGGCGACAACGACCAAGAACCCTTAGTAAAGTTTTGAATTTTCTTGCATGATTAAGTGATTTTTTTTTTGAATTTTTGTGACTTGTTTTTGAATTTTTTGCATAATTAGGTGCATTATTACTCTTTTTTTGGACTTAGAGTAGCCCATCATTATTTGCACCATTTTCATGCTTTATTATGATCCATGCCTTAGATGCATTGTAGTTATGTTTTGCTTTCTCTTTTGCTCTTAGATTCTCGATGCTCGAGCTCATGACCCAAAGCTCATGAATGACCTTCTACCCCTATTGGATGACATAGACTAGGCCTGGCTCAAGGCCCATGGGCTTCAGTATGTCACTAGGCTACCTCACATCATGTCATATCAGGCCTACCTTATGGCTTTGGTCCATCGATGGGACCCTCGGACCAATACCTTCCACCTTCCTACCGGCGAGATGACTATTATGTCGGAGGATGTGTATAGGATTTTTTGGCTCCCTTTTGATGGAGTGGCCATTACCTCATCGACCACTAAGGATCATGATGATGTATTTCTTTGGGTGTTCTGAGGGTGCTCTACGGAGGCCTTCAGGGACACCAAGTCTGGAGGGGTGTCTATCTCATAGTGGTATGAGGTGGAGGTCTTCACGGTGAGGCATGCAGTGTTGCTGATGGTTATCAACAATATCTTGATCCTAGACTACTTAGGTTTGAGGTTCTCATGGAACCTCCTTATGATGGTTCAGGACCTGATGGATAGTGAGGCACCCATCATCTATGCATGGGGAAGGTCCCTATTGGCTTAGTGCTATGATGAGTTGTACCACATCCACCGATGAGGTCATGTCGACATTGCTTGCAGCTTGCTCTTACAGGTTTGGGGATGGGAGCACATCAAGGTAGATCACCCTAGAGGGCTTCCTACCAAGATTATAGTCATAGAGGAGTGGATGCAGTGCTACGCTGCTAGATGGGCTCGATGGTATGAGGGGTGCAAGAGCCATCCTCATGCAGGGGAGCTTTCCCACTACACTGATACTTTCATTGGGCTGTAGGCCGAGATGTCATCTGGTGGCCATATCATGAGTGCCCTATTTGGGATGATCCTACTAGTTTCATGGCTAGGATGTGGCATGAGTAGTGGCTCATCGACTACAAGGTTGGCATCTAGGAGCATTTCTTCTACTCTCGAGTTCTTCATCAGTATGGTCTATAGTAGGATGTGCCTCTTGTTCCATTTGTATATAGGTGCATCATAATAGAGGGAGATCTTCCCCTATCATGGATCATAGAGCTGTCAGATGAGGAGGATGCCCCAATGGTTGCCCCAAGAGTTTTTGGGGAGTTACAGAGGCGTTTTCTCAGTGGTGGGGGATCGGATGTGGCATGGTGATGGTAGCTTAGGTCATGAGGATGATGGTAGAGGTGATGGTGCAGATCTAGCAGGGCATAGAGTCTGAGCCAGGACTGAGGTATGGGGCCAGCCAGTAGAGTAGGTGGTAGTGGAGGAGTAGGAGGCTCTTAAGGAGGATGAGGAGGAGCTAGAGCTTAAGGAGAGAGATTCTCCTTTAAGAGCATAGTTGCATGAGGTCGAGGTTGAGCTCTAGTCGACCAAGATTTAGGTGCAGTAGTGAGATGCTACCATAGTACAGTGGGATGCCACCATAGAGTAGCTCACGCTATAGATCTAGGATTTATAGGCTACTATTAGGGTAGTGCTGCTAGGATGTAGTTTGTGGTTCCTCCTCCTACACCATAGGGTGATACCAAGTAGATCTTGAGGTAGACATAGAGGCAGAGGTTCTATGCTTACAGGTATTGTTGGATGAGTATGAGGAGTAGATCAAGGGGTATGTCTCCCATATAGCCTCTCTCTAGATGTAGCTTAGGAGGCATGGGATTGTCCCTCAGGAGGTAGCAGGTGTAGGTGGTTCACAGGTCAGTAGGCGATCCACCTCTGGGTAGTCCTCCGCCCATCCTAGCTAGAGGACTTGGACTCGCACAGAGAGACCAGTAGGGTCACATCACTCCATGCATGACACGACCATAGGGGGAGGTGATGTTGGGGGTGCATGTCCTGTGTTTGATTGATGATGCACTTAGACTCTATTATTTTTTTTAGGTCTGCTTGACCTATATGACTTTGTAGCCTATGGGAAATTTTGTATATCCATGCACTTTGAGATACACATTCTGAGACATCTTTTGAGATAGGCATATTTATATGAGACTTTGCATTTATGCTTCATTATGTGTGCCATTTATTGCTTATGTTTTTTTTTTTTATTTATGCGATGTTATGATGGAATTATGATGAGTTGATATATATGTGTTAGATGATAGATGACATTTATGATGATATGGATTTGAGATGGATGCTTATGTATGTGTTTATGTAGATGCTTTCATGATTTGATTATTGTGACATGATGTGGTGTATCTTGAGTTGATTTGATGATGGATTTATGATTCTTTGTATGGATGAATGCAATGATGTGATCTTTGATGCAAATGAATGATTTATGAACTATGTGTTTATGGATGAAGTGTTTTTGTTAGATACATGTTTGATTTTGATTTAATCGTATGCATCTAACTAATGCTATGTTATGGTGAATGCAGTATGTAATCTAATGTAAATGAACTTGTATGTTTTAATCACTTAAAACATAATGGATGCATATGCTATGAGTTTGACAATTTAACGGGTGATACCACAGAAAGTATAACAACCATGAATATTTAATAATCATTCTACTCATAAGAATTAATTATTTAAATCCTCCATATGTGCAATGTAATGGTGTGGAATGTATGTATTTTCTGGATAAGCTTCTATAATTTAAGAGATGTAAAATAGTTAGTGGTCGTCTAGATATCATTTCTGACATATATCCGGTATCTATTTTAATATTATTTTATTAATACCCCCTAATTTATAGAAGCTTATAGAGAAAGTTGATGATGTGATTGATGATGTGATTTGTTGCTATGTTGGAAATTTATTTGTGGGTTTTTCCTGAGACTTCAAACACTCTAGTTACCCTATCAACAACTATGTACTTGCCATACAAGACTTTTGAAAAGCAAGTTTTTCACTCTGTACCTGGATATTCATTCTCTCTGTGTGTGCAAATGAATATATTTTGAGATTTAAACAAAAGCATTTCCTCCGATGTCAGGCGGGATTCTTTCAGCCCATTGCTAAGATCAGGGATTCTCAAGTGTTTTCTCTCATCCTTATGTTGGACTTAGTTGGACTATACCACTAGGCAGTATTGGGTTACCTAAGCTAGCTCATCCACATTCAAACATTGGTCTATACAAATGCTAGAAGCTTTTGTGGTAGACATATCATCATGCATAAGGATTTCTCCTTCCAGTTTTGTGCAATGCTGAGAATTCTAGGGATTCAAGCTTTATTCCCTTTTTTTCTTCATTCTTTTTGGGATACTTGCTCATACCTAGTGATGAAAATCACTGTTTATTTTGATTTATTTTTTCTTTTGAGCAAGGGATCTTTGTAGTGATGATAATCACTATTTGCTTTGTTTTTGAACTATGACTTATGACTTTTGAGACTGTAATTTTGAATTTGTATTTTGTTTCAGGATTTTTGCTTGTTATAATGAAAGCAAGGGATTTATGTAGTGATGATAATCACTCATTTCTGGGTAGGGTGGAACTTGTCCTTTTGCCAATTCTCAGCACCTTTAAACCGGTTGCACAGGGGGATAAGCAAGGAAGATCCTTTTCACTTAAGGTAACCTAGACTACTTTGTTATTTTCATCTTTCCCTTGTACCAACTAGGATTTTAGTGTTTCAATTAGTGATGAGATCCTGAATATCCATGGTATTATTACAACTAGACCTTGCTCTCTACTAATCAAGGTGGCTTTCTATAAAATTTGATAAGACCACTAGACATGGTTGAAATAATAGGAAATATTTGTTTATTTCGTATAGCAACATTATTTGGTTGTGTTGAAAAACACATTTACACACATGGATGCATGGATGAGGATGAACTTGTGTATTGTGATTGAGATACAAACTGTGATATCATTTGTAAAAAATATGATCATAACATGTGCAAATGCAATGGATATGTATTTGTATGCAGCTATGTGGATGTGGATGCAAGATGCAAATGTTTTTGTATTTTTGTTTTTTTTGTATTGTTTTTGTGCTTTTGATTTGACCAAAGGGCTTTAAGATGCCTTTGGGGATTTTTGTTTGATTTTGACCAAGCGGCTTGGGTACCCTTGGAGCATTTTATGATTTTGATCTTGACTTGACCAAAGGGCTTTAAGGTGCCTTTGGAGCTTTTTTATTTGATTTTGACCAAGCGGCTTGGGTACCCTTGGAGCATTTTATGATTTTGATCTTGACTTGACCAAAGGGCTTTAAGGTGCCTTTGGAGATTTTTGATTTGATTTTGACCAAGTGGCTTGGGTACCCTTGGAGCATTTTATGATTTTGATTTTGACTTGACCAAAGGGCTTTAAGGTGCCTTTGGAGATTTTTGATTGATTTTGACCAAGCGGCTTGGGTACCCTTGGAGCATTTTATGATTTGATTTTTGTTTTTGCATGACTTTTATTTGAATGTTTTGATTTTTATGACATATTTGAATGTTTTTTATTTTTATGACATATTTGAATGTTTTTTATTTTTATGACATATTTGAATGTTTTTATTTTTATGTATGAAATGCCTTCAAATGAATGATATTGAGAGGTTCAGGCTCTTCAACACCATCCAAATATGTGAGGCGGTATGCTCCAGGACCAACCTTCTCTGAAACTATGTAGGGTCCTATCCAATTTGCCACAAATTTGTCTCGCAAATGCGATGGTAGATTTGAGTTCTACTGATTTTCTTTGAGCACAAGATCCCCAACTTTGAATTCTCTCAAATGGAATTTACTATTGTATGCTCTTGCAAGGTGATTCTGATAAACATGGAGATGCTCCAAGGCATTAACCCATCATTCATCAAGAAGCATTAACTGATCTAGGCGGCCTTGTCGTGCAACGTCATCATCGATGAAGTCCTTTAATGCTACGCACAAGGTTGGGATTTCCAGTTCTAGGGGCATGATGGCCTCAGTGCCATATACAAGTGAAAATGGTGTTGCCCTAGTGGGCATCCGCACACTAGTCCTATATGCCCATAATGCTAGAGGTAACTACAAATGCCAGTCCCTATGATTATCTCTCACTATTTTCCTCAAGATGGAGATAATTATTTTGTTTGAGGCTTCTGCTTGCCCATTTGCTTGTGGATAATAGGGTGTTGAAAAATTGTGTTGGATGTGATATTTTTTCATTAAAGCATGCACATTTTTGTTCTTGAAGGATGGTCCATTATCCGATATAATATTTGAAGGGACCCCAAAATGACTTATGATATTATGGAGTATAAACTCCACAATCCTTGGTCCAGTTGTCGATGCTAAGGGGATCACTTCGACCCATTTGGTGAAATACTCAGTGGTCATTATGATAAATGTGTGTCATCCCAAATATGGGGGAGATATCTTCCCAATCAAGTCTAACCCCCATTGCGAAAAGGGCCATGCTTCCTGGATGGGTTGCAAGGCTTGTGATGGCAAGTGAGTGAGGTTTGCATGATGCTGACACTTGATGCACTTCTTGACATACTCACAACATTATTTTTCCATAGTGGGCCAATAGTAACCCATCCTCAAAATACGCTTAACGATGGCCATGCCACTGAAGTGACCGCCACACGTACCATCATGAGCTTGCAAAATTGCCCAAGATGCTTCCTAGGGCTCAAGACAATGAAGGAGCATTCCATCATAACCTCGTCTATAAAGGATCTCTCCTAGAAAAATGTATCTAGTCACCTTTTGTTTAAATGTTCACTTTTCAGCATGCGATAGGCCTTGCGGTACTATTCCAAGCTTCAGGAAGTCCCACAATTGGGAAAGCCAATCCTGATAAGTCATTGCTTCTATGGATAAAATGGCATGCTCTTCTTGTGATCCAACATTTGTGAACACTGATTGGGAAACAACCCTATGATGAATGGTTGTTCCACATTCTATGGGACCTTGAGAGATCAAATATTCCCAAGGGGCTATTTGCAAGAAGGCTCTAACTTTGAATGACCAATCTTGATTTGGCTCGGTTTGGATCATGTTGACTGACTCTAGGTTGTCAATAACCTCATGCTGTATCATAGAAAATGCGAGCACTTTCACATGAATGGTTGTGAAATCAGCAGATGGATTCTGAGGGATTAAGGATCCCAAAGATGCCATGGTGTCTACAAATCTGTTTGATGTACGAGGGATTGCCTCGATGTCATACCATTCCAGTCAGGTTAGGTAAGTGTCAACAAGCTCCTTGTAAGATTTCAGGAGTGGGCACCTACATTGGAACAATCCTTTGACTTGGTTTACTATGAGCAAGGAGTCACCAAAGATATTCAATCTTTTAATGCCCATTGCAATGATTGTTTGGAGTCCCAAGATCAAGGCTTCATACTCTATGTTATTGTTTGTGCATGGGAAGTCTAGCTTGAATGATAAGGGCAATGGAGCACCCTACGGTGTGATAAAGACTATCCCTGCTCTACCCCTTTGCTCACACTTTGAACCATCAAAGAATAATGCCATGTCTCTTTGCTTCTCAGGTTCTTCGAGTTCTGATGGATCTGATAATGCGAAGACTGCATCATCAAGAAATTCTATAGTGAGAGGCTTGCTATCCTGAAGAGGTGCCTCTGCTAATTGATCCGCTATGACTTGTCCCTTGATGGACTTTTGGCTTATGAATTCTAGATCAAATTCTATCAATAGCATGATCCACTTTGTAGTACATGTATTGTGATATGTCTTGTTCATCATATACTACAAAGGATTTTGTTTTGATATGACGTAAGTCGTATGGCTCAACATGTAGTGTCACAACTTTTTGGTTGCAAAGACCACTTCTAAGCATAACTTTTCTACATACGCATATCCTAGCTCATAGCTTACCAAGGTGTGACTTATGTAATATACGACTTGCTCTTTGTCTTGCACATTCTTTTGGGCCAACATGGTGCCCAAAGCAAAATCAGTAGCCGATATGTATAGCAAAAATGGTATGTCTGGCCTTGGTGGAGCCAACACTGGTGGCATCTCTAGGTATGTTTTGATCTCTACAAAGGCTTGTTGGCACTCTTCATCCCAATGAAATGGGACATCCTTGCATAGCAACCGGTTCATGGGTCGACACTTGTCTGATAGCTATGTGATGAACCATTTGATGGATGCTACCTTGCCTTGTAGGCTTCTTAATTCCCTAATGTTGGTAGGGGCTACCATCTCCGTTATAGCTTCTACTTTTGTAGGATCGACCTCAATGCCTCTCATGGAAATAATGAAACCTAAGAGCTTACCAGAAGTTATGCCAAACATGCACTTCTTAGGATTCAATCTGATGTTGTGCTCTATGAGGTGATCAAAGACTTTTGTAAGGATCTCAGCATGCTCTTGTCGTATCAAATATTTGGCCAGCAAGTCATCCATGTAGTCTTCCAAGATTGTGTGCATGTAGTCATGAAATATGTATGTCATGGCCCACTGGTATGTGGCACCAACATTCTTTAGGCTGAATGGCATCACTTTGTAATAGAAAGTTCCCCATGGAGTAATGAAAGTAGTCTTATGTTGGTCTTCGGGTTTTATTCAGATTTGATTGTATCCAAAAAACCCATCCATTAGGGATAGCATCTCATGACCTATAGTGGCATCTACAAGAGCATCTATGTTTGGCAATGGGAATGAATCCTTCAGAGTTGCCCTATTTAAGTCCCTAAAATATATGCAAATTTAGACTCTTCCATCTGGTTTTCCTACGGGTACCATGTTCGAGACCCATTCAGGATAGTCGATGGGAACTATGAAGATTGCTTCCAATAGCTTTTGTAACTCGTTCTTCACCATCAAAGTGATGGTTGGATGCATCTTCCTCAATTTTTTCTTGATTGGCTTCTTTAGGGGATCCAATGAAAGGTTGTGAACAACTAACTTTGGATCAATACCTGGCATGTCTTTGTAAGTCCAAGAAAATAGATTTGGCCTCTCTTTAAGGAGAGGGATTATTATGGCTTGTTCCTCTGGAGATAGAATTTCTCCGAACTTGAATTTCTTTGGTTGAGTAGGATCATCATTGATGTCCACCTCGAAAGTCACTTCTATAGCCATATGCGACCCATCCTCCAATTGGTGAGGCGTAGGTATCAAGTGAATGTCATCGATGGGATTTATAGGTCCTACTGACTTAGGATCTAGACCAACATGGAACACATCATATGCACAACCTGATGCAAAATGGAATGGTTGTAACATCTCTTCATTAGAGAAGAGATCTCCAGGCTCTATGGGTGAATCAACATGATCCCAATCAATGGCCTACGTATCGAGACACAAAGGTTTAGTGGGATCTACTAGGTTATGAAGTGGAGTGGTCAAATCAATGGAGATCATGTTGATGGATGGAATGAAATCTCTAGGACCACATGGTTGAAATCTTGTCTCAGAGGTTTCCTTCCTATACTCATGATGAGGCTCTGGAGGAAAAGGAATCTCTAGATTCAGCCCATGAGCTGGTCGGATAATAGGATCATTGGGCTCTAAGAGTTCCCTGAATGTAGGTGGAGGGGGATTAACCATGCGATGAATGACATTCAAGTCGATAGGTCTCCCCAAAAACTACAAGCCAGGGTCTATGGCATGAAGTACCACTTCTCTTTCTACCAACATGTCGACTTGCCGCAAGTGGTGAGGTCCGAGATAAGCCATCTCAGTTTCATCCTCAAAATCATCATCACTTATCCAAAAACCATTGGCATTGGTATGCGGCCCCAAAGTAAGGGGCACATCTCTTGGTCCTAAGTAGGCCATCTCTGTCTCATCCTCATATTCTTCATCACTTATGAAGATGCCATTTGCATTAGTATGTTGCCCCAAGTCATGGGGCCATTGCCTTGTTTCTAGGTAGGCTCTCTCTATTGAGTCCTCTAACTCATAGCCACTTTCATCCGATATGAATCCACTCTCATTGTGGATGGACCAGGTAAACCTATGTAAATAGTGAGGCCCATGATAGGCCAAGCCCACTTGTGCTTCATCATCACTCGCCACATATCCATTTTCTTCTTGCTCATCATCCCATGAGTTGTAGCCTATTGGGGTGGCATCAATTATGGATCTTGGATGATAAGTCTCGGGAGGTGGTATGCTTGCCATAGCCACTTGTCTATTTCTCGGATGTCTTGCACTTGGTGGGTGATAAGGAATAAAATTGATGTCTTCTCCTAACCCCAAGGTTAATCTATCTAATGCTACTACTAGAGAGTCATCTCGACCTCTGATGTGATAGCCTAACCCAAATCTATCATATGGGAGCTGGTATTGCGGCTCGAATGGCCACCTTCATCCCTGCTCATATCTACCAAGACCATAACCATGCCAATGGCAATGCTCAAAATAGGTTAGAGCAAACTCAAGATTAGAGAGGTAATGAACATTGACTATGAATAGCTCATCATTATCTTCTTCTATATCCATAGATTTATGGGCGTAATCCAAGCCAACGTAGATGAAATTTGTCTGGTTGGGAGGGATTCCAAGCGGAACCACCATTCCTACTGGTGGTCTTAGATCCTTTGGATGTCCCATGTCTTGTGTAGACTCTATGATGGGTGTAAATGTTATGTTCTACACAAGATACTCTCCTATTCTCATACTTGCCAAGTGTATTGTCGCATGTGATGTGGATGATCCTACAGATGACATTGGCAAAGCGGGTTCTAGTATCTCCTCATCTTGATCTTGGAGATCTTCCTCCTCCATGGGAGTTGGAATCTTATTAATTTTTATGATTAGCACTTCCTTGGGCTCTCTTTTCTCAACCATGGGTGCCTTTAGCTTCTGATTGTCTTTTGGTTTAGATGTTGATGGTCTATTAGAAGCATTAGTTACTTTGTGTGCAAGCTGAGGCGTTGATGTAGATGGGTCCTTTCATGCCCCTTTGTCTTTGTTATCTAGTTGAGTAGTTGGAGATGATGGTCCTACAGACAAGTGGGTAGAAGGAATTACAAATTCTCCTAGATAATCCACTTGATGGACATACTTGAATGGCTCTTCATCAGCCAACACCATGTAGACTTTGTTATCATGCACATACTTAACACATTGGTGTAAGATCGAAGGAACACATCTCATGTCCCTTATCCAAGGTCTCCCTAGGAGGATGTTGTATTGCATGGCTCCTTCCAAGATATGACACATCATAGGGATGGTCTTATGCCCCACCTTGATAGGTAGGACTATCGTTCCCATAGTATTGCATAAAGCATCATTGAAAGCCCTTAATGTATAGGCTCCTAGAATGATATTGGACTTGGGGATCTTAAGATGTTCTATTGTTGTTGTTGTGATGATGTTGATTGATGAACCTATATCGATCAAGACCCACTTAAATGGTAAATCATTAACTGATGCCATGATGTGCAGTGGAGGGTCTGGTAAGGCAGTAGATACTATCTTAATTTCATGATCGTAGAATCAAATTATAGGCTCCTGGAATTCTTGTACTTGTCCCACAAAATGGGTGAATGCATTTGGATCTTGTGGTTGGAGCTCAATTGACCTTAAAATCTCCATCAAGGTCTCCCTGTGCTTTGGGGACTATTGTATGAGCTCATATATTGATAGCTTAGCCGGAGTCATTTGTAAATTTTGCTCGAGTCTACTCCGAATGGTTACCACAGGTCGGGTTGGTGGACCTGGAAGGTTGTCTTGCCCCTGCCTCTGCCTAGGTGCAGCTGGGACATTAATGGGAGCTGCAGGAGGTTGCGGTTGACCATACCATCTAGTCCTGGTTGCTATATTGACAATTTCAACCATCCCAACACACCCATGGGTAGGCGTATCAATTCAGACCTGATTGACTTGTGCACCTTGCCCTCTAGGGGCCTCATGGTTTGGCAATGGGTTTTTGTAGATGCCCATATCTCAGTTGTTAAGGGCCAGTGGGTTGTCCACTTTAAGTTCTCCCACCTCAATCATGTTTTGCACTTGGTGCTTGAAACCAATGCAAACCTCAATATTATGCCCCGGTATCCTATGATAAGGGTAAAATTGATCTTCCCTATATCCTTTTGGCTTAGGATGGTTGGGATCTATAAGAGGTATATCAAGGAACCTGATATTTCCCACCTCACTCAGTTGGTTGAAGATTGATTGCATTGATTCTGTCAATGGTGTGAAATAGCGAGGGGGTTTGCGCTCTTCCCCTAATTGTTCTTTTGATCATAGTTGGCTGGTGGGGGCTGTGCTTGATAATTATGGGGTTGGTGCACAGCCCCATCCTTAGGCATAGCCAATACCACTTGATTAACTAGAGGAGGGTTTGCCTACTTCTGTTTGTATTTGCCATTTTTATCATTTTTGTTCCACTCCTTGGTTCGGAGTTTGATAGTTCCCTCATCCACTTTTATATCCTCAATGAGTTTGGCCTATGCCAAAGCTTCTTCAAAGGAGGGGTACTTTTGGAGTTTTAGCAAGAGGGAAATGTGTTTGGAACAACTCTTGGTGAACATCCGGATGATCTCTTCTGTGGGGATGGAGAATGATAATTTTGCCATGACTCTCCTCCATCTATTCCCATAATCCATTACTAGCTCATCATCATAATGTTTCATATTGGCTAGGTCTGAAAGGTTCACTTTCCTCTTAGCACCAAAAGATAAATGCTTCAAGAAAGCATTCACTAGTTGTTCAAAATTGGCTATGCTATGCTTGGGCAACTGGTTGAACCATTGGGTGGTGGCGCCCACAAATGTCATAATGAATGTCCTAAGCATGAGAGCATCATTGTCTTCAAGATGAAAATATGCATTGATGAAATTAGTAACATGCTCTTGCGCATCCTCTTCACCCTTAAAATTTTCCAACCTAGGCATCTCAAAATGCTTAGGGTATGCGGGGCTAGGGACGGATAGACATAATGGTTGATTGTGTATCTTGCTCAATGTTGGTTGGCTACTAGTCATCTCTTGTTTTTCAAAGGACTTCATATTTTTAGTGAGTGCTTGGAAAGCCTTTGAGGCGAGGAGCTCTTCCTCTTGTAGACCCCCCATGGTGGTGGTGGAGGTAACACTCTATCCATTTGATTTGCTCCATTTTCTTCCCTCCTACGAGGGGATCCAGGATATGCCTGATCCTGATTTATTAAGTCTACCATTTCCCCCTAGTTGGATTCTGCTCATGATTTGGAGGGTGATTTTATTGTGGGTTTCCTTCTTTTCTAGTGCACTCCTCTCTTGGTGAGTTAGCACATTGATCTCTTTGATGATCATTTCCATTTGTTTGTTGGTTGCTTTGAGCTAGCTGCTCGACTTGCTCTCTTAAATGTTGCTCATGTTGGTGCAACAATCGTTCTCTCTATTTATCATGTTCAAGAGCGTCTACAAGCTCTCGCTCTTTGTGCAAGGTATTTTCTAACCATCACATGTGGTTAACTTGCATAGTCATAGAGGACTCGTGCTTATCTGACCCTATCCTAGTGGTTTTGATTCACAGATTTCTCGAAGAGGTTTTTGTTGTTTCTTTGCTTTCGCTAGCTAATGTGACTTGTTCAGTATATTGTTGAGTGTCTCTATGACTAGAATCTGTATGCTTACTGTAGGGTCACCTTGAGGCACCCCCAGTTTGAGAAGTGGGCTTAGAAGTCATGGTTCATGAACTTCCAGATGCAGAATTCTCTATGGCTACCATTCTGGGAGGTGGCCTCGGATGCAACCGATCCAACTCATCCAACTATCTTGTTTTCCATGGCTGATCCCATGGGGTGCCATTTACTCTGATAAGGTCATAGTCTAATGGAATCCTCCCTCTTGTTTGAAGGATATCTTCTATTTGTTGTCTATGACTGGAGGTATTTCTAGTTTCTTGCCCCTTAGTGGGTTGATCTGTTCTAAGTGTCTCATGTGAATGTTGGGATGTTGGGACTCTTGTGTGCCCTTTTGGTGATGAAGGTTTTGTGGCCCTCTCTACCCTCCATGAGGATGGATATGGGGAAACCTCATCATCCCTATGTGAAGAACGGGGTCTAGAACCCTCTTTATGTCTATGTGAGGAGGAAGCCCTTGAAGCCTCCTCATGTCTCTAAGAAGTTTTTGTGTGTTTAGAGGAAGCCCTTGAGGTTTCCTCATGTCTCCTTGATGATGATGGTCATGAGGCCTCTTTGTGTTGATGTGATGTAGTTCCCATATTTGGTTCCCTATTTGGGGTTTCTCGAGGAGATCCTCCAAGGGTTGAGTTATCACCCCTTAGACTCATAGAACTACATCTTACGGTCTTTCGAGTGGGTCTTTCAATGTTACTACGACTTCGCCTAAGGGTATGAGTTGCTTCAGATTCCCCTTCGGTATCAGATCGAGGGTGTTTACTTCTTGTTTTGACCATTTTGTTTTAGGACTTTAGTTTTTGTGTTGCACTTAAATATGACCAAACAATATCACACAAATGTTTATCTTGATTACAAATTTAAGTGTGCCCTAAACTATTTGATGTATTTTTGATGTTTGGTTGTTTCTCATTTCTTGTTGTTGCTTTGGATTTGGAATGAGGAGACTCATCCATAGTGATAATCAAGAACACTCATGCCAAACATGATTTCTCAAAAGAGGCTAGGGTACACCACTTAAATCCTAGTGGGGGGTTCGCCTAGCTCTTCCACTCTGAACCAATTGATTGTTCCAATAGTGGGAGATAGTTTGAACACAAATACCTTAGTGTCACTATAAGTAAGTTCTTCAATCCATTTCTATGAAGCTCTAGGGGGAAAACCGGTGGAAGGAGATGAATGCCAATGTCATCGGACTGAATTGAGGGTTGGTGATGAAATCCAACTCCCCAATGTTTAAAATAAATGTGCTTGTGTGTGGTTCATTTTAAGTTTTGCATGAATAAGAATGCATCATATAGCAACAATGAACTTTCCCTATATGCCTAATGCAAAATGCATTTCAATTTTAGAAAGGTGCATAGCTACTATGAGATTAATGAATGCACTCTATTAGGTGCAAGTATGGCCTTTAGAAAGGCCCCAAAACAAGCAAACCAATCACATAGTGTCTAGCACATTGGATTCTAGGGTGAAATTTATAGATAGAAGCCATTGTTCCTAGCAACGCCTAGTGGAAAATCTAAAAAGAAACCTAGGATGTGCAAGATACAAGTTCTTTCTCTTTCATTATTTTAGTTTTCCAAATTGAAATATTTCTTAATGATCACTAATTTTAATGGAACAAAAATAGACAGAGAGCTATAAAGTGTCAGAGAAGTTGTACCGACCTTTAATCCAGCTTAGAGAGTCAATGTTTTGACCTCTACTACACTCTAGCTCTGGTCGTTGTTGACCAGAGTGACTGACTTCTAGCCATTGTTGACTAGAGCGGCTGACCTCTAGCCATTGTAGACCAGAGTGGCTAACTGTTGGCCATTGTAGATCAGAGCGGTTACACTTGTATACAAAACCTAAGTCATTAAAGGGGTAAAAAATGCAAATAAGCTAAATAAATGGGTAGGAGTCCCACCATGATCACCATCTGTAGCGACCCTAGGGAAGCGGTGCGTCGTCCACCAGACTACTCTACTTGTGATTCGATTGAATCCTTTGATATTAAATATGCAACAAATGAAAGGTACAAAGTAGATATAACTAGAATGCAAATAAGTAAATGAATGAATGCTTTTATTATTGATATTCTCCAGATTAGGTTACAAATGAATCCCTCTAAGGGATACCCTTCATTTGATACATGATTTTACACACAAAAGAGGGCAGCAGGTGTATGAAATATCCCCTCGCATAGGGGGCACGCTTTATAAGGCTTCTCGGTGATGCACACGAAAATGTATGAGGGCTTACAGATGCCTCCTTCTCTAGGTCTGAATGCTAGAGGGATCTTCTTGCACTCGTATGTTGCGGATTCGCCCGATTGAACCTGTAGCCCTGAAATCAATGAAACAACAACACACGCTTAGATGTCCGAGATTGCCTCCCCGGATGAGGTTGTTAGCAATGAATAATCTCAATAAATGCAATGAAACTAGTACTATGCAAGCAAATAACTGAAATAAAGCTTATGCTACTGAAATGAGAGATAAAGCAGAATAAAAGAAACTAAACCCTAGGCTAGGTTGCGGGCCACTGTCCAGGACAACGGCCGCTAAGGTGAAATCTCTCTCTCTTGATCCAAAGGCTATGGGCTCAAGTCCACTTATAATGTTAAAAATGATTACCTTATGTGTTCAGATTTGCCCTCTAATCCGACAAGGCTCCGCTACAAGAATCGATCTCCAAGGGAAGCTCTCCAAGTCTCTAGAAGCTCTCCTCAATGATCCAACTTGTTCAAAGTTCTGATGTATGATGCTCTCCCTCTCTCTTTAATTGAAATAAAGTCCAAGAATGTCCAAGAAGCTCTATATCTCCTAATTGATCAAAATAAGGTCCAGGAAAGTCCCCTAGTGCTTTTAGGTTTACTCCTTATAAAGTGTTTTGAAGCCCTAGGTCAATGTTCAACCCTAGGACTGAATCCCTCATGCGTACTAGGTGTTAGCATGAGAAGCTCTTTGTTTTTCTATGTTTAACTGAAGTCTAAATCTGGACTTTGAGTCTTCCATGTAGACTGGTTGTGAGGAGGGATGCAAAGTTGTCCCCGCTCGCCCTTATTGCATGCAGACTACCACTTCCACCCAAGATTAGGCTGGATGGGTGGAAAAATGCATTTAAAGCTTAGCCACTGTCATCTGTAGTGGCTAAGGTTTGGCCACTCTGAGCTACAGTGGCTGGGTTCTGGCCACTCTGGTCTACAACGGCCAGGCTTGGATGGGCTGAAAATGCCCCAAATGAGTGGTAAAAACCACTTTTGACACTTGGAAGGTCCCAAGGTTTAGTCACATGACCTATGGGTGTACCCATGTAAGTAGTCTTCCTGACCATGGCATGTTTTAGGTGTCTACATGATGTAATGATCCTCCTCATATAATATTTGATAGAAAAATAATTGATGATTTAAACTTACTTTTTTCTTTGGAATGTGGTATTGCTAATGGTTTTATGTACACAAGACCAAGAACATTACTTTGACAAATAAGAGAATTCGATGGAAAAAGGTAAAGTGGGGTAAGTGATGATTAGGTTTGTGAGTACATGGAAGCTCATGCTGGTGAGTGTCATATAGGTGCATTAGAAATGAAATACATTTTGTGTTTTCTTTCTGAAGAATATTTGTCGGTTGCTTGATATATGCATTTATATATATGTGAGGCAATGAAAATGCCAAGAGCATGGGAGTCTACCTTCATTGAGTATGGATGAAATTGGAAAGTGCTTGAGTATAATTGCTAATAAACTTGATAAATAGAGATAAATAAATGTAGTCAAGAAAATGTGCATATGATCATGGATTAAATATGTTGAAAATGAACTTATATTGAACATTTTATATGCATTCCTTAATAAAAGAAAAATAAATATGAACTTTAATCTCCACCACCCATGGTCCAAAGGATGGAGTGGAAGATTAATGACAAAGCAACCTATGCGTTAATGTGTAGTTTTAATGATTGCTTCAAGAAAACTACTCCATGTTTTTGGGGGCATGAGAGTGAGGTGGTTAAAAATAAAACATAAGATACTATTTGCATGTAGAAGGTGGAATATGATCTTGCTTCTGCAATAGCTAGGAATTGGGTAAAATAAATCATAATAGAGCTCACTGGATAAAAAAATAAAACAAGTGATTAACTCTGGGTTGGGTGTTAATTTACTTATATTTAAAAAAAAATTGTATATTATGCTTTTTTTTGTTCTTAGAGTTGTTTGACGAAGAAATGGAACATCTTACGGTGTGAAATTTGTACATGCAAATGTGAAAGTTCGTTATGCAATTGAAATTAGTTTTAAGAAGGAATCATAGATATTATTACTTATATGAAAATGTTATACTATGTGAAATTTGTATACATTTTTTGTGCAATAGTGAGGAAATGGTTTCAAAATGCAATAATGGTTGATATAGACACTGTAGCTTGGAAATATTGAATGGAAATGAGACAACATGCATATGGTTTACTCAAAAATGTGAAATATTTGGTTGTTGTTGTTGTGTGTGATAACATATGCAATGCATGTTAAAATAGTGGTAATACTTAGAATTGCATACATGAATGAATTGAATTTTGATCTCTCTTTCGATACATTCTTAAATGGGTAAAATTTTGGCAATAGTGGAATGACATGGAACTTGGAAGGAGGATTTCCATATACTATCAACAAGATGCGTTTAGGAAGAATGTGAGAACCATACTTGAACTATATTTTGAATAAACCATTGAATATAAAATCTGCTTGAGACAGAGCCATGATTCACCGAGTAGAGAGTGAATCTTAAACTAAAGTAACTTTTGTAAACATTTCTTATGATTGAATTTGGTTGTTAGTCATCTAGGTATAACATGTAGAGAACACCAAAGTTTATGTATTATCTTGTAGTTACTTAGTGTAGAACTGATGAGGATTAACTTGTAAAATTTGTACTCATTCTTCACTAACAAATACAAGAAACTATATTTATCTTGAATATGATATACACTCCATGTTGTGATTGTTTTTAAAAAATGGAAACTACAACAAAAATATATGAGCTTTGTTTTAGTTCTACGGACTTGCATAGTCATTGTCATGTTGGGAAAATGAGTTAGTGAGTGGTAAACAACAAAATATTTTGGCTCAAATGATGTATAATAGGAGTTTGTTTGTATTATATTTTTGATATTTTAAGATTAATTTTGGTCAGGTCAAATTTGTTATCTATAACATCTATTTTATATTTATTAATATCATGAATAAGCATTTTCCAGAGAAGAACACCAAGTCTCCAAGGTACAACTTTCAAAAAAAGTATTGCATGAATTTTGAATTTTCTCTAAGGCTACTTTGAGCAATGGAAAACTTAAGAAGCATAGTCAATATCTTAATATCATTTGAAAATTCATGGTTATTACGTTTCTAGAACTGAAATGCATATTTGTTATGATGCCTTGGTTGGTGAGGAAAATCATCATTAGTGAAATGTGGTAAGGGACATGTAACCTATTGTAAAAGAAATCTATAATTGAATTATGTGTAGTGCCCTGCTATCATCGAAGGTAGTATAAATACCTTCCATTTGTTATGTTAATTATTGAATAACCAAGTATGGGTTCCTATGAAGTGGCTTGCACAACATTTAATTATCACATTAGAAATATGTAAGGATTTAATCTTTTATCAACCCATGTCAAGGATCCACTATGGTAAAAGGGGGTATTTCATTGTTACAATGAGTCTAGCAAGTGTAATTAGTTAGTAGGGTGATATTAGACTTGATTTTCATCAAGAATTTTATGATCTTGTTCTCGGGAGTGTCGAAGTTAGCGTAGAACCTCCTAGTAATATTGTAGGCTAACCTTTAGTTTAGCAGATCTCTTGGGATTTTTAGTGTGTAAAATTGCCATGTTAGCAAGGTAGCTTAAACTAGTCTCCCTTTTAAGTAACTAAGATAATAAATAATATTATATTTGTATTATTTAGGGTTGCTAATGGTTGTTTTAAAAGATTAAATTTGAATATTTTTTAAGTTTATATTTAATTTGTTACATAGGAATTTTTTGGAAAATATAATAGTTATCTAATTTTATACTAAACAAATATTTATATGACTCTTTTAGAAAAGAATTGGTATTACAAGTAAAGTGTCTAATTATTTGAAATATTTAAATATTTGTCTACCAGATGAAAATTATTTAAAGAGTTAGATATTATGAAGAGCTTGGTAAAAAGCAACCTATATAGTCCTTTGTTTTGGAACTTTGAAATTATCTTTTAGGATGGAATAAAATCTTTCTAGAAAACAAAAAAATCATAGTATAACCCTTATTGAGTAGAGTATGGATCTATTCATTGGGAAGAATGAATAACAAAAAATTATAAACACCTAATGTTATTGAGGTACGAGTATGCACACAATGAGTCTCGAGAGCAATTGTAGTCTAATAGAATCGGTCAAAACATGTGACTTGGTCAGAACTTGTAATAAGGGGTGGTATGGGATGCCAACTCTAGGTTTCTATCTAGGTAGTATTGTGATAAGTGTCATGTTCATTTGACTTAGCTAGTTAACCATAATGTTTGGTATGGGATAAATATTTGTGAGTAATAATGGGCATGAGTGATTAAGTCCAAGGTCAGGGTATTGACATAGCTCTAGGCAACTACTGGTAGAGGATGATTAGATAGACACTAGGAATATGTATGCTAATTCCTTTCATATAGTTATTATAACAAGTCAATTGGTTAGTCGACAATTTTGTATGATAAGGGATGGGGAAGTAAGCATCCACCCTCTAGGTGTTTTGGACCCTAGAGGATAATCCCTATCGTGGTTTGACCCTCATGCTAGAACCCAAGGATGTAAATGAGGTAATTAGATTCCACATAATGGCATATTTTATGGGCTCTAACCAATCTCGTCCACTTGAATGCTTGTTTGCAGTAGTCCTAAAAACAAAAGTTGTTTGATATGGTTGTATTGAATTAAAACTATATGTTAAAAAAATTATTGGGTGAAGCAAAATTCTATAAAATTGAAATAATCTGCTATGAACATGAAAGCACTTTTAGAGTTGAACACATTAAACTTAGAAAAAAATTCCTTGAGAAAACACCTTACTTATTTTTGTGGTACAACTTGGTGAGTAGACTTGGGTTGTTACAGATGTCGGTCCTTGCCCAAGTTTAGGTTTTGTTTTTCCTACCTAGAAGCCCTCTAAACCTGCTATAAATAGAAGGATTGGACACCCTTTTTCATCTCAAATAATTTCCTTATGCTAATCCCATCCATGATATTCATGCTCACTATAGTCATCAATCTATGCTCTATTATTCTACTTTCTATGCTTCTTGTGTTTATTTGCTTCTAGTGAGCAAGTGGAGGAGCCTTGATGATAAATATTGTGCAAGGAGGAGAGGTCTACCATTTTGGTTGTTGCCTTAAATTTTTTGTTGCTCTTCTACTTCCACCATAGGCTAATCAAGTTTTTCTTTCATTATTTGTATTTTTAGATAATTAATTTTCCATTTTGCATTACATTTTTTGTATTTATAGACTAGATAGAGGCTTTGTTACAAATCCATGCCCTATCCATACATGGTGTAAATTTTGCAAGCCAAATTCATGCCCACCTTTTATGAGGTGAATATTTGGTTACTAGGGCCTAGGGGCACATTTTTGCTCCTCAAAACCCTAGTCACTGCTTGCATACTTTATATTCACCATATTCCTTCTGTCTACATTCTATTTTCACTATTTAATATTTGTTATATCTTTTTTTGCTCATTTCAAAGGTCAACAATCACTTTTATTTTGTTTCCCAGCATAAGCTACCTCCAATATTAGTCACATAGAGGCCTAAGCAATCCCCAAAAACTAATTAATTCTTCTAAGGGTTTTGAAGCTATTTTTATAGATTTTGAAATTGTTGGACTCTATGAGGTATAAATTTGGCTAGGATAAACCATTGGATCAAGTAAGAGTTCTAATAGATATTTTAGTCTATTTGTTGTATATTTGTGTTCATTTCATGTTCATTTCATTTTCATTTTCATTCCAAATTTAAATCACAAGAAAAATAAGGTACTTGGTCACATTTCTAGGCATTAAAGAAGAAGAGCATATAGTTTGCATCTAGGCTAATCTTGTTTGTGCATTCTCTTGACCCTTGATTGAAAAGAAAAAAAATTACTTTCTTGCAAAACTTGTAAGAGTTTTCATTGAAACAAATAATCATTCTAGGAATAGCTCCTTGTTTGCTTGCATTGTTGTTTGTCCCACAATGTTGTTCTTTAATTCTTTCTAGTTTAGATCTTAGTCAAAGAACCAAAGTTAGGTGCTTGTTTAAATAAACACATCAAACCTTCTATATTAGACTTGAAGTGTATCCTTAAAATATTCTTAGTGAACCCTTCAATCCCCAAGCCTCTGATTGTAGAGAAATATAGCCCCATGGTCACCTCATCTCCTAGAAGAACCATAAACAATCATACGTTGTGGGTTATTTTCCCCCTCTACATCTTTGGTGAACCTAATGTGAAACATGTCCTTAGTGGCCATATAGGAAGTCTTTTTCTTATTTTATGTTTTAAACTATAAACAAGACCATTAGATATATTTTCATAGTGTTAGAAAACATAAAAATACTTAATAAAAAAATCCTTTTTGTATTTTGCATTTTTTGCTCCCTTCATTATCCATTTATTTTTCTCTTAATCCTATGGCCCCAAACCTTAGGATTAAGTGAAATATGATAGATCCAGAAGAGAATCCTCTATGCAATTAGTATGATCAGGTTGATAGGGAGGATCCCAATCTAGAGGAATAAGACGACATAGATACTAGTGATAACTTTGATTCTATTGAAGGGCATCACGACCAATTCACCTTCAAATAATATAATCATGTTTTGAAATTATTTAGGTAAAATAAGTAAGTCTTTATTGAAGTCTTGGATAGAGACACCCACTTTGATGAAGCTAGAATATCTCATCATCAAACTAGTTCTCCTCTCAATATTCGAATCAATTCTTTTTTTCAATATTTTCATCACATTAATCCATTTCATAAAACTACATATGCTACTACAACAACCACTAATATTGGGGGAGTTTAGCAACCTCCTCCAACTAGTAGTGCATCCCAAACTAATCTTCATTTTCCATCTCATAATATTCCTCCTCTCAACATTTCTTTTTTCGATCCACCAAACGTGAATTTCATCCCTCATCAAGATACTACACAAAACATCCTATTCCATAACCCATACCACAAAATGTTAATACCTCCAAAATTAACCAAGTTTCCTTTCAATAACCTACCTATAATCCACCCTTATGAAATTTAGGGGTATTGCATAGCAACAATCCTGATATGCAAAGATTGACAAGTATAGTCAAATAATTGGAATTAAGAATGGATACAGTTCAAGCTCTAAGTTTCACTTATAACTATAAGGAAATGTGCAATCAACCCCTAGATCCTATAGTAGCCTCTAGGCCCTATCCTAAGCATTTTTCAATACTAATATTACCCATTTATAAGGGAATAGAAGATCCAATAGAAAATTTAAGGATGTTTAGAACAACATGCCATGATATTATATATGATGATAGTTTTTTGCTAAAAATATTCCCTAAAATAATTGGTGGTATGACATTAGAATGGTATTATTAACTACCCCATCATTCTTTGAGAAAATTTGAAGAAATAGTTGAGTTATTTGTTTAGCAATTTGGAGCTTATGTGGAGAAAGGAGTAACCATCCAACATTATACCTCCTAAAGTAAACTAAAGATGGAAGTTTCTCAAAATTCTTATCTTTATGGATAATTTTTGTGGGACGGTTAATATATACCTTAATTCAACAAGAAATTTTAGATATCTTTATTGGAAAGCTACAAGAGCAAATCTCGTATGAAATGGAAAAAATAATCATTACCTCTTTTGAACAAGCAATAGATTTGGCAATATGTGTAGAGAAGGCTCTTATTTGAATAGGTCAACTCAAGTTAAGGAAAGAAGAGGAAAGGTCCAAAACAATTAGTATAAGAACAAGCATGTAGTTGTTGATGGGGTAATAGATAACAAATCAACCAACAATGTTAATGCCACTAGTACATCGCAAAATTTGGTACTTAGAAAATCCTAAAACCCCACCAAGAAATTTCACTAGACTCAACCAACCTATTCCATCAATCCTTAAGCAAATTTTTGAAGCTAATATGATCAGACTACCTTCCATAAGGCAACCAAACACCATGACAATTTGGTATAAGCCTGATCAACATTGTATCATAGAGTGGATGGGTACATGAAAAATTCATGTAAGAGGTTGAAACATGTGTTAGCTTTTGAGGATATATGCAGTGGAAGAGATATAAAAAAGGTTCTAATAAGATGTAATAAATATGAAAGCAAGTGAGTTTGCAATATGACTAAAATATACTATAAATAGAAATGATGAAAATACAATGCAATATGGAGGAAATGGTCACTCTATTAATATAAGTTAAAGATCTATATTGTAATCCATACAGGAGCACTACTCCTTTCTACTACAATGAACTTGATAATGACTTGATATTGACTTGATATCTAATCTATCACTATGAGACCCTTAATATAGGAAGATAGATTCCTTTGCCAACACTCTACATAGTTGTATAAGGGGACACCTTGCACATTACACCTTGCACATTGTCACTTGTGAATTTATTACATTGCATGAAGTAACTAGCTAACTTCCCCTTAAAGTAATATCCTAATCTAACTATGTACCAAAGGTGGTACATTTACATGACCCAAATGATATAATATACTATAACTCTAACAACCCCCTATATTACATTATTTGGATATTGAAGTTTTCAATCTTCAATATGGATATTCCTCTTGAGTATGGTCTTTGGTTTGAATAGGTTCTTCTTTAACTATTTTAGTCTTCATGTTATAGCTTCTTGTACTTTCCAATCCTCTATTCTTTGACATCAGATATCTTTGATGAACTAGTGATCTCATGATTTGGCATGTCTAAAGTGGATTAGAATTGATCCATATTTTCTCCTTTAGATCTTTGTATGACCTGTCTCTCTAACCTTTATAAGTATCAAACTTGAGCTCATTGTTAGTAGATGCTTTTGGAATAAGATTTTGAAAGTGGCAATATATTCTTTGAAATAAAATTTCTTCATGGCTTTTGTAATACTTGTATTTATAGTAGTAAAATAAAGATGAGTGATTTTTCCCTTCACATTATTTGCATGGATGGAAATTCCAACAATTGATATTTTCATGATTGTATTGATTGCAATAGGTGCACATTAGAGATGTTCTAATTGCTTTGTAGTATATCTTAGGGATATCAAGTCTATTAATATCTCTGACTAGATATTTAGACCATATGTGCACAATTGAAGCTATTGTTGGAAGTTAAAGCGGTAAAAGGTAAAAAAATTATTTGACAATGGTAAGCTTTGGACCTTACCCTTTTACCTCCTTGGATGGTAGCTG